>JAVDBV010001678.1:0-10270 GCA_032619315.1 Piper longum
AATATGGCATTGCATGTGGTACGATGAATATATATATATATTCATCGTACCACATGCAATGCCATATTCACCAAGTTGTATATGTATACAGTCTCTTAGCTATATTAATCTATCGATAAGATAACTTGTGTACAGTAGTGAATTAGCTTACAGAAAATGCACACTTCTTGATCAAGATCATATAATGCAAACGAGAAATCTTTTGATTATTCTGTTCAAGTCCCTTATAAAACGAGTAGAACAAGGACAACTCTTTGTTATTTATTATAAACAGCAAGAAAATTCTTGATCACCACGGCAACCATGGTATTTCACGCCCCAGCAATGCCGGCAATCCCAACGGCAAGAACAGCAATCTTGAATCCCCACTTCAGAATAGTACCAAACATATGAAAGGGCCTATCATGCTGCCCAGAGCTTGGACCAGCGCCACCATGTTGAGGGCTTGGCCACGGTTCAGTGTAAGAATAAGCTGGTGACCCTTGTAGAGGAGCATTCCCATGATCATAATGATACTGATTATGAGCAGGGTGCATTGGGCTTTGACAATAGTTCCCACCATTATACTGATCTGCCCATGTTGGATTATGGAAAGGATGAACATACTGCCCCTGATGATAGTTCTGAGGAGGTCTCCAACAATGAATTTCATGAAGAGGTATCCCTTGTGGAACAGGAACTCTCTGTTGATTCCAATCTATTGTTTTACAATTCATGGTTGGAATGGTTGGAACTTCAAAGGGATGGGTGTTAACCAAGCTAATAGCATGCCCTTGTTCAACAAGCACACACCACACGTGGGCACAATACCCAGTAGCCTCAAACAGGTACACCCAGCCACCATTGAAGTTGGCATGGCAGATGCCACATATGTTCCCCCTAAGGACGTCGGCGGCGTCTCGGAGCAAGACCATCTTCAACTCCGGCACCGACTCCGGTAACACCGCGCAACATGGGTGAAAGTAGAGATTCTTGGTTGAGTTTGAGTGGACATGGCCAGCTCTACGAATCAAGTAATTGCAAGCAGTGCACACTTTTCTGTTCCCATCTATTTGGTCATCTAACATGGACATTGGGCTGTGTTTGAGCTTGGTCTTTGGATGGAAAGGGTGGTAAAGGCGGACAAGAGGAGTTGCACAGTCGCCATGAAAGTGAAGGTTGCATGATGGGCACTTGTAACTCGGGGCATGGTTACTTTTTTCTTTGCATATGAAGCAATGGTACGTCTTTCTTGATGGATCCCATACGAGTTTGTGAGGGTGGACTTCATCACTCACCCTTGCTTCTACGAAGTTCATATTGGTGTTGGTCTATAAGAAAACAAGAACATGAATTGTAGAAGATTTATATATATTTTGCATATACAGTTGCTATGATATTGATTTGTCTATGGAAACAGCAAAGAGCAGTTTATCTATACAACGTCGGATCATCAATAAAATGATAACAACGTAGTTACTATGTAATTTAGTATCAGGAAATCAGATGATATCAGTATGATCTTAAGACATAAAGATCTATAACAAAGCTTCCATGATGATCATTTTAGGAGTAAACAGAATTATTCCTATGTATATTGGTGAATTATAGCTAGTAAAAAATCTTAGAGCAAATTATAAAAATGATCTTCACAGAATGAATTATACCTGGAGAAGACGACCAATTGCTACTTATGAATATCTCAGCCAATTTTCAGATAACTAAAGCCATTCAATTATCAGTAGATATATCGGAGAGGCTGATCAGATATGGTCAAATAGGAGTAGTGATGCCATTTATATTTATATATATTAAGTATGCATGACTATAATAGAGTTGTTAGACCTGCAAGTCGTTTAGTTTAATATATAAACACAACGAAAATTATGTGACCTTTCAATATTAGTAGTAGCATAGCTAGTTCTTATCTCTAACTTGAAAGACTTTTTACAGATATAGTGTCTACAATATTATTTACAAATATTATTTTTTCTTGGTGCCAGCTTAGTTTTAAGTATTAACAATACATATAAACCTGGACATGGCATTTGATAAATTAACAAAAATATAAAACTATATTAAAATACAATAAGAAGGACTGTAAATCATGAGATAATGTGAGTTCGTAATATAGTTTAGGACAGTCTTTCTTTTTGAGAGATAATATATGATTTGGATTTGATGTCTCCAATAATGCATTGGCAGGCTCTCAAGTCCTCTCAACTCTTTTGGCACCTAATTGTTGTTCATTGTAATCAATAGTACTCATAACTAATTTCAACCTACTAATCGGAGTATCGGAGAGCAAAGGGAAATCATCGTCTAGCTAGAGCATATAATTTGTCAGCAAACTCTATAATAAATATATAAATATATAAATAAACACTTTAAAAAAATATTTTTTCTCCACGTTTCAATATATATATATATATAGTGGAGAAAATTGGTACTTTTCTTCACGTTTTCTCCATGCTAAAAAAACTTAGATTTATTTCTATAATTGGAAGTTTTTAAAAACAAGTCTACGTTAATTTTTAAACTTTTCTCCACGCCAAATATATGAAAATTTTTTTCTACCCCACTTTTTCCCACTTTACTTTTCTCCACGTCGTTTTAAGATTATGAATATTTTCGGATTTGAGAGAAATTTAAAAATTAATACATATTCACGTTCAAATATTTCTAAATATAGAAAAAAATCTATAGTTTTCTCCATGAAAATTTGTGTGGAAAAGATACAGAGAAACACTTGAAAGAAAAGTCATTTTTTAGAGGGAAAAAGCATAAATTGTTCAACTTCAAGGCAAGGGCTTTTGCAATATTTTTTGCCATCTACTTTTATTTTAATAAATAAAGGAGTCAAATGTTCTACTCAACAAAAAAAGTAGGAGATTAACCAATCATGATACAACCAAAAAAAAATTATAATCTATTTAGTAACTCAAATTATATCATATAATTATAGTCTATCTCATTATTATCTACATATATATTATAACAAGATGATTTTTTTTAATTTTGTCGTGTTTTGGCCTTCTTCTTACCACTCATTAATTATAACCCGCCTACTTGCCAAAACTCATCTTCATCATCTTCTCTTTCCTTTCCTACTTGTCTAAACCTTTTTTTATTCGTCTCCTACTCGCCAAAACTCATCCTCATTATCTTTTCATTCTTCTCCTATTTGCCCAAATCTCTTCGTTTTTCTCTTCTAGTCGCTAAAAACTCACTATCAACTAATATTTTACTTCGAACTATTTCAAACAAGTGTTTTTAATTAATTATAAAGTACTATATCATTTTTAATTTAAAAATTATTTATATAATTTTTGCTTTTAATACTTTCAAATTGGTTTCAATGAGCAAGATAATTTTAATTATATTTGGAAAAATTATGTTTAAAATTAAATATTTATTGATATTTTCATTTTAAATTACTCTATATTTTGTCATATATTATTAATTAAATTTTTATATATTTCATATTAAAATAATAAAAAATTAATGCACAATTTTAGTTAATATAAGGCTCTATTTATAAAATTGGAGTCTATCTTTAACATCACTTGAACAAGGCACAAAGCCAGCATATGTAGTAAGATTTAATTCGTGCGTGCAGTCATGCACGTATATTTCAAACCTTACTTCCTGCTGTGTCTGCCTTCAGAAGTTAATTAATAGTGCACTTAACATAACTATTCACTTAATTAATATTAGGAGGCACCTCCAAGTCGGGTACAGTACACTCCATAAACATTTGCATCATCAATATACGTGCTTATTGTATATTACAATAAATAGCTCTTCTTAATCTGCTTGAATAATCTTAGCAATCCTTTCAACATACTACATACAGCCAACCTAAAACTAAGATACCCAACTTCTTTCTAAAATAAAAAGAAGATTTTTAATTAATTTTTGTGAAATGATAACATGATTAATTCGAAATCCCCAGGAGCTAAAAAGAAGAGGGTAAAGCCACTGTAAATTAAGAAAAAAGTAGTATTCACTAATCACCCACTAAAGAGCTAAATACAGAAAAAAAGCATATACCTAATTAGAAGGAAAACCTACTCATAGGAATTAATGAATAACCAATATCTAAAGTACTGTTTACTGCCATAATCCAAAATGAAAAACAACAATCCAAGACCTAAGAAGATATATAAGAGTGCAGCCGTTGCTATTATATATTGATATAGAAGGGTGGGGCTTCCTTCAATTTTTCGCCTTCTTTAACCAAGAAGAGTTGAATAAATTCCATGAGTGAGCTGAGGGACTTGAAGTCTTGTTCACGACTGGAAGTTTTTCACGGAAAACTGTTGTCAAAGGTGTCGAGGAGGTGAGAGATGCCTTGAGCAACTTCAATGCCTGCGATGTAGATAGATGAAACACATCGAATATTTATTAGCTAGCTCAATATATGTTTATCATATCATGATTTACAGCTTTTAGCGTACTTTTTATGAATCAGTTATCAAAGATTCTAATCACTTACCTCCATTTCACCCATTGCAACAGTAATAATTTCAACATTATTGTACTCTTTAATTGCTGATATGTCTTTTGAAACTGATGCTGGCTTCATCTCCAAGTTGTCTGTTATCATGAATGTAGTTGGGCCATTGACAAAACTCCCCCCTTTGTCCGTAGTAAAGGAAGTGCTCTTCGGATTGATGGCTTGCATAGTTATTCCAGCTTGCCAGGGTGTGAATTAAATTATTAAACATACTCACAAACTAACTCTAACATATGAAGAAATCAAAGAAACAGAGTGCATAGATCAATAGCTGTTATTACTTACATCTTACTATTAAGTGATTTCCCTCCTCAAATTTCAATATCTGGTCCATGCAACTATGATGAGGTGCAAGCTTGGGCTTATGCAACATGTCTGAGTGTTCATCGGTTCTTATTTGACCTTTCTCAGTGAGATGCTTGGCAGAACTCCGCAAGTGATCGATGCATCCAATTGAGGAGCCTCCATTATAAGTATTAGATAGAAGACCCAAAGGGACGATTAGGAAACTAAAGAAGAAGTTGACGACATCTTCCTTGGCTTGGGCATAGAGAAATTTCCCGTTAGACTTGTTCACAACTAGATCCATGGTCATCTTCCTTTCCTCATTAACATTTGAGGGTTGCTGCACATTAGAAGCTATTTCCAGTGCTACCTTGCCAATTCTTGCTTTCACCCATCTACTCCCAAATAAGAAAGTGTCAGATAAGGGCGTCTTTGATCGCAAGGCATGCTTCAAAAGATTTAAAGCCTGCATGTGAATTGAAGTCATGCATATATATATATATGAGTATTAGTATTAAAATAAATATATGGCTCGTGAGTTAAGTTTCAGTAGATATCTATCGATAGAGAGTCACGTAGCGAAAGTAGCGGAAACTCGTATTAATTTGGCATTGAGAAATAATGGACTTTCATCAAAGTCCTAAAATAGATTAAAAAACTGATGCATGGCTGACCTATATTCATCAACTTCTCCCAACGTCTCGAGCATCGAAAGGATGGTTAGTTTATTTTGCTTTGAAAAAAAAAAGAAGTTAATTTGAGCATAACAGTTAATTCCTGCTCAGAGTTAATGATCGATAATATACTAACTCTAATAATTTCAGGTAATTATTCTGCACTCAACTAAATACAATTGGTTACTAACTTCAACTTTACACAGGTATTATAAGCACTTGTATAAAATCACATTATCAGCATTAATTATTATTAACCTTTTTAGAGGACAACTCTCAATACAAATAGGATAGGTACTGATCAATACTAAAAACACAAGAAGAAAGGAAAGGCTATATATAAATATATATTGGGACGACGACGCACCTCCCTTCTGCCAACCCTGACAGTCATCTCGAAGAGGCTGCTGTAATCCTTGACGCCCAACGTCTTGAGTTCCTCCATTTTCACCGTGCGAATGGTGGAGACACGCAGATCATCGGTTATCAAATACTTGTCGCTCCCTTTCAAGAACACCCCAACATTGCTTGGGTTCCCATCTGTATACGCAGGAGTTGAAGCCGCAGTCATCACCTTCCCACACGAGCACTTGGCGCCCTTAACGTTAGTCCAGAAGAGATGCTGCCCGTCTCCGTCTTCCCAATCTGGGCACCGGAAGCGGGTGCAGAAGGGCGTGTCCTTGACTGACACGGCCAATCTCTGGAAGTTCGATCGGTGGGCGTTGGCGGGGAAGAGCAACATCCTCTTGCACGCCTCCGTGTTGAAGCACTTCCCGTCCAGACCCTCCACGCTCTTGTAGAGGGCGTCCATGCACCCCAGCCCAGACTTGCCTCCGGCCACTCTGACGGCGGTCCCGACCGGCATCACCAGGAAGCTGAGGAGCAGGTCGACGAAGTCGCGGTCCCCCTCAGCGAAAACCACCCTGTATTTGGCCACGTCGATCACGAGCTTTAAGGAAAGCGTCTTGGCCGGCGCCGGCGCCATTGTTTATCCGCCTTGGAGCTCAAATATCAACTTGTATGGGTTGTGGGTGATTAACAAGGGGGAGAAGGGGAAGATATAGAAATAATAAGAGATGTATGCAATCTACGCATTATCCAATATCTTCAGTTTAGTTAGAGATATCTACGCATTGTGAAGTGATTAGTATCGTAGTAACTAATCACATCCAATTACTACTCCGAACAAATCTACCAACATATATATCTTTCTATCCCCTCCCAATTAATCTACAAAATAATCCCCAGCTATGATCATCTTTTTCAAATATAATAAGAACTTTAAATATAATGGTTTCGATTTATAATTTATACTAATTTTATGATTTTTTTAGTTTCTTAAAAGAGGGTTAATTGTGATTTGAACTCCAATTAGATCTTTCAACTTAGTTCAAGATTCCCACTTATTTTTTAAGATTTTTAAAATACGTTGCAATTAATGAATATAATTCTAATGAGATCATTTGAAAATTATATAATACTTAATTAATATTTTTGAATAAGAAATGGTAGCGTCGTAAAAATACTTGAATTTTTTATAAAAAAAAGTGAAATTTAAAGTGCTTAATTCGGACTCTCCTAATAAAGAGGGGTAAATTTGCATATTAAAGCTAAAAACTGCCTTTTTCTCAATAAAGCGCTAAATTCTTTTAAAATAACTAAATCCTATTGAAATACTTAAAACCTTGCTTCTATTAACAAAATTTTCTTATTACTTCTTAATTAGGATTTTTCTTATTTTATATAATATATATTGTTATATTTAGTCGATCTAATCTTTTCTAATTTTGTGGGTCCCACTAACTAAAATCCAGTACATCAAATCTAACGACTTTTTCCTCCTTTTTTTTCATTAAAGCGCTTATAAATCATTTTTATATTACGTTTCAACCGTTAATATAATATTGTAGTTGGTTTTATCCCTACAATTATAACATCCCAAAATTTAGTGGTTTCCTAGTTGATTTTAACCCCACAATTGTACTATAGTCGCTTCTTCTAGTACTCTAAGATTATATTTAGGGGCAGAGCATCTTTGTAAATTCTCTTATAATTAATAGTGAAATCCCAATTTTCTAAGGCATATGTATAATATACATATTTGTACCGTTTAGGCTTTGTAAAAATGCATAAATATGTCTTCGTCATACCTAACCGTGAATAATTTCATCCTGTCTTAAGAAATTGTTCATACACTTAATTAGCATAATTATTCACTCTTAATTAAAAGGTGACTAGTCTGAGTGGGCTAATTTTTAGGGCCAAAAATTCGCTATAGTAATTGTTACAACAAACTCACTATAGTACTTGCCTAATTAGCATAAATTGTCTAAATTAAAGGAGATTAACTTAACTATTATAGCTATTTTCTTAAATAACACTAATTTAGGTGATTTACACAAATCACTCAAGTGCTAAAGTGAGTTTGTTGTAACACTTGATCTGGCAAATCCGTGGCCATTATTTAGATATTTTCTATCATCAACATATGCATATATATGGTGTATAATGTATTGATAAAATATTTTCCCATCTCATAACGTCATTATGGTTGATTAAAACTATGTGATTCCTTCAACAAATTACATGCATGTAACGTAAAATTGAGTAGGTCAAATAATTATCTCAAAATAAAATTAGGAATTATTTTTTAGAAAATTATATCATTTATTAGAAACCTTATAAATTAGAGCTAAACAAGAGAAGGCAAAATCACCAAAAAGTCAATCAATGCTGAATATATATATCGAGTTTAAGTAAGATTCTTACTTATTTTTAAAAAATTTTAATATTCATTAAAATTAAAAAATATACTCTTAATAAGAATAGTTGAAAATTATATAATACTTAATTATATTTTTTGAATAAGAAATGGTAAAGTTGTAAAATACTTGAATTTTTTATAAAACAAAGTGTGAAATTTAAAGTAGATATTTAATTAATATCATGTATATTAAATCTAATAAACATTTTATATTACATTTTAGACTTTAATACATTGTGGTTGAGTTTAGCCCTAGGAGTTATAATATCCCAAAATTTTGTAAAGAAATTTCCTTCTCCGTAATTATATTATTCATTCACATCAAAAAGAATCATGAATATCTTCTGTATATCCCAAGAGCAACACATGATATATCTATGCATATATTATTCAAGTAAGGCAACCCAACTGGTGCCCTAATCGCCTAGGTTAGTACTAACAATGGAAGTTTAGGAGAACACTAGCTAGTGTAATAGTGAAGGATGGTGCTTAATTTGGAGCTGCTGAAATTGGCCGAGGAGAGGCTCTTCGCGCAGGTACGGTGGAAGTTGGTAAGTTTGCATGTAGATTCATCTCAAAAACCTTCTGGGTATGTCATGCATGTAAACTCATCATCTTTTAGTTTTTTAGTATATCAGGGGTCATCGTTTGTTTTATTCATTGGGTGTATTATGCACGACTTGTTTTGTTGATTTTATCTTTTGGTTTTTTAGTAGTATTATTAGTTTTTGCTTGTGGACTTAAGTACTCTTGAGAAAAAATGATATTCTCGTTTGTGAGTGTTTTACTTCGAAGGTAAGTCAATGAAGTCAAGGACACAAATTAGACAAAGTGTTTAAATATTCTTCTTGAATTTAATAATTTAAAGTAAACTAGCACAGTAGGTTAAATCAGGTTTTCTTTTTAGTCGTTTAATAAGCAAAATATTGTTTTCTTTTATAAGGTAATTTTGAGCTTCTTTTTATGGGTAATTAGGAGCATGAAACGAGCTAGAGATATTAGAGATGAATTAGAGGGATTATTGGAGGGAGAGAGAGAGAGAGAGAGAGAGAGAGAGAGAGAGAGAGAATTAAGCTCACAACCAACTCTAACAATGTTGATACAATTAAGAAGTCAATAACGTACGTCAGGAATGTTACAAATTACAACAGCATTTCTCTTGGATACATTTTTTTTATGGCATGCTGGCATCTTCTGTATTTTTATTTTTTTCACGCTTTTTCTATCTTTCCCGGTTACTAAAATGCGGTGCTTTCAGAGCAGTGTAAAAATTCTGCAAACCGTGTTCATTCATCCTAGCTCTGGTCTTGCTCAGACATGGCGTTTGGTTACTTGTTGGTGTCCATTTATTTAAAAAATATTAAGTTTTAACTACAACAGATAATAGGGTGTTTGATGAAACATTGGTAAAATAAAATATAATGTGGTAGAGGCTCTTTTCATAAAGCTTGCAAAGTCTGAGGAAAGAAAGAGGATATTTATTTGTTCCTGATGCTTATCTCTCTCCCCCAGCTCCATTGCAAAATGTAAAGCAACAATTTATTAATAACATAAAGCAAATGCAACTTCATAACTAGTACTTAGTAATTGTTAACACAGTTAAACCATCCGCTAGATTGAGCCCCAACTATAACAAATATTAATTATTTTGAGCAAAACTAAACATATTAACTATAAAATAAAATTTTTTTTATTTAGCATTCTATCCTGTATAATTAAACATGCACTACAGCTCCCTATCCGTGACTATTAAGAATATGCAACCAACATGAATTTGGAAGCGGCAATATAACATCATCACCAATCGAAAATCAAACACTACCAAACTAGGGCTGTTCACGGGCCGGTTTGAGTCAAGTTTTCCAAAATTTATGACCGAATCGTTAATAATTTTAATCGGTTCGAATCGAGTTTTTCCACCTTCGAGTTTCGAGTCGGGTTTCTTAAAAAATCAAAATCCAAGCTCGACTCGAGTCTGTGTATATAATGAAAACACGAGTTCGAGGCTCGATTAGGGTACGAACGGTGTGGCGGCGGCGGCGGTGGTGG
>JAVDBV010001680.1:0-12045 GCA_032619315.1 Piper longum
GCGGTAGGTGAGGGGGAAGGCGTCGCGGCAAGAGGAGGAGAGCGTGCAGGCGACGAACCAGAAGAGGCAAGTGATGAGTTTTGAAGGCTGGGAAAAAGTTAACGGAGTTAATAAGAGGGGTGTTAAGTGATGAGTTTTGAAGGAGAGGGGTGTCAAGTGATGTTTTGATTTGGTTGAGGGGTGTCAAGTGATGTTTTCTCTATTTTATAATCAGTTCAATGACATGGATTTGACGGTCGTAATATTGTAATCTACACTCGTGTTTATTTTGAATATAGTCCACAATGGTGCAATTACGTGCAATGCGTTTACATTTTCACAGTTCAAGGAAGAAAATAGTATAAAAAAAAGTAGAATAAATGTGAGTACATTTGTTGTGAAGCTTTGTTAAGAGACTTATTTCAACAGTAAATGAGATCCTGCCTGTGGGGGGAAAAGGTGTAATGGGTCCTAAGCTTGTAAATTTTTTTTTTCCAAGAGTTTGTTTTCGTATTAAATTCTCTTGAGTGTGAGGAGGAAACAATAAGTATATGTGATTTGGAGAGATATAGACAGGTTTACACTAATTAATTTTTTTTCCATTTACTAGGTCTATTCATTTTTTTTCAAAGAGACTTTCTTGTTACTTCAAATTATCATATCATTAGTTATTTTATAAGATGTACAAGTTGAAGGTAGTACTTATATGTTTGAAAGGTTAATGTAGGTGTGAAGGTGGGTGGGAATAAATAGGCGGTATATAAGCCATATAATTTGACGTTATAGATTTAATTACAATTACTTTTTGAAAATAAAAAGTATGAATTTTATATAGACGATATAGTTTGTGTTAAGTGTAACATAATGGCTAGTTTAGTGCATTACATTATACACTGCAAGCCATTGAAAAAAAAAATGATGGAAAGGAGAAATTTTTTGTAACGACCTGCCCTAACCGGTCCGGGTATTACAAAAAAATATATATTATGTAAAATAACATTTAAGAACATGAATCATAACATGATAAATAAATCTAAAAATTTATTAATCATAAAAATAAATCATGTTATGATAGTATGCATCAAAACATAAATTAAATTAACTATTTGAGCAAATGTCTTAGTCTCGGACCGTTTTCGGTAGCCACACTTATAATACAAAAAAATAAAAGGAAGTCCAATTTATTATCAATTCACCAAACCTAGGTTGGTAAAAGAACCACCAACCACACTCTTAATCCTTAATCCGAAGTTGTTCACCTGCGGTCATAGAACTGCGTTAGTGATAAAACCACTAAGCCGTATAATTACATGAAACAAGTCAATATATTCCCCATTAATGTTTCACAAGTCTTTTAGTAATTATGAGCCTATGTCGAGCTCTTATTATGCCCGGAGGGGTAGCCACCCCATCCGGCTACCATCCCATACATGCGCACACACCCTATGTGGCCCACGACCTATAGTTACCGATATTTGTCATTGACTCACCCTCTCGGTATCACAAGTACATAATTAGTCATCTTGTGTCATTGCCCCCTGTCACCCTTTTCGGCCTGGGGGTAGGTATTTCATCTTTCAAATAATTTTGAAGGTGCGGCCCAATGTCGGACTGAGTCCTCGGTTGCATTTAGTGCATAGTGGTCGAATCTGGGCTCAGGCCGACCAGGGCTGCCAAAAAGGGAAAATACAATATTTTAAATAATTATACGGACTTGGATAGTTTGCAAGTGAACTTGCAACCGCGACCAATGATCTTAATTTGAATTTTCTACAGGTGAGCCCAGACTCTGTAAGCTACATCGAAACCTATTGCTAAATAAAACACTAGCACCCCTATATGATGAATGCTTGTGATGTGCGCTCATATCATCAATACATCAAAAAAAAAAAAAGCAATGCTAACAACCTAGAAATAAAGAAGTGGTACACAAATCAAGACATGATAATAATAATTAATTAATTTATAAATAATCAAGGAATACACTCATACATAATTAGATAACTAATAAATAAATGAGCATAAATAATAATCTAATTGTAAAATAATAATATAATCATAGTATATAAATACACAGCTAAATACAAGTAAATATTATAGATATACTCTGTGTTAGTAAGCACATAACTAATTAAAGAAATAAATAAATAAATAATAATTCAATAAATAAATAACAATTAGTTAATATTCATAAAACATGAATAATAATATCATATTTATACAATAAAAGAATGCGTAATTAAATACAATAAATAATAATATACAAGCAAATGTACAAAAAGATAAACAAATAAATAAATACAATTTAATTAACATAAATACTGCTAATATGAATAAGTAAATATATCATTATTAATTAAAATAACAATAAATACATAAATAATATTAATTATTCATGAATAAATTATTTTAAATATTGAATATACGAACATACGAGTACATATGTATAAATAATAACACGAGTAAGAAAATAATTAATCATCAATTAATTAATTAATTAAAATAGATAAACATGAACAAAATAATACCTATGAATAAATACATTATCAATTATAATAATTATTCACATAATCATTCTTCATAGTCAACAAATATATAAATAATAACAAATTAATAATCATGAATAAATAAATAATAATCAAATAATTAATATATAAAGAAAAATACTCATAACATCCAAACATACTAATCAATGTGAATATGCATCTTAACTAATGAAAAGGTTCTCGAAATACCAAAAATGGTCGCGCAACGGCTGAAATACGAGCTAAACCGGACCGAACCAAGTTGAACCAGATCAAACTGAATTGTTTGAACCAACCCGGGTAGAAATGGGTTGGGTTGGCTGAGCGGATCTAGACTGGACTGGGAAACTCGAACTTGGACTGACAAACTCGGGCAGAACGCGGTCGCCAAAGGTGGACGCGATCATGGGCAAACGGACCCGACCATCGGTAGCGGGTAAACGGGCTGAACGGGGGCGACAGTGCCCGTCACCGGAGAACATCAACGGCGGCGCGACTGGTGGTGTCAGTGGTCACGATCGAGAGAGGGTGTGATGGGGAAGGTGTTGGTGGTGACGAACGGTAGAGTCTGGCCACGGGCTAGCTAAAAATTGGTCGTAAAGGTGGGAATCATCGTCGTGGGCGATGATGTCACCGGCGGTGATCACA
Organism: Piper longum; assembly: GCA_032619315.1. Lineage (NCBI taxonomy): Eukaryota > Viridiplantae > Streptophyta > Magnoliopsida > Piperales > Piperaceae > Piper > Piper longum. The sequence goes on from JAVDBV010001680.1 coordinate 3,153, forward strand.
GCCATGACGATGGTCATGGATGGTCTTAAAATGTAGATCTAAATGAGAGGAAGTCATCGGGGTGGTCGGATCGGCAGATGGTGGCTCGCTGATGTCGGAAAGTAGCCCAAAGCGGTGGCGGCAGTAGTGTAGACCGGCACCAAAAATTCTCTCACCGACAGCGACTACGGCGGCATGGGTTGTCGTGAAATGTACGATTGGAAAGATCGCCCCGAGGCAGTTATAGGGGTGCTAGTACGCTAGCTAGGGGCAAGACGGAGACTCACCGGCGGCGAGTTAAAGTGGTAGCGGCGTTAACACCGTGAAATCATGGTGGATGGGAAAAATATATAGTAAATCCAAGATAGACGTGACGGCTCAGATCTTGCCAGTTGCACGATCTGAACTTCTAACAATTGTAGTGGGACCCACCTATAGGTATATGCAATATACCTATGAACGGAAAGCTTATATTGAGCCAGTCCAAATTCAAAACTAACTCGAGCCCTAAAAGTGACTCGATAGCCAGAAATCAAAGCAAGTATGCTAAATGGACCTCAAACCGGGAAATTTTGAAAATATCGACTCGTTCTTCACCATATAATTTTTTTTTCATTTAAGGAAAATTATTATTATAATTTCTGTTGTTATTATTATTTTCGTGGTTTTTATATTTTTTATCACGCCGCACTAGCATATCCTCCCCACAAGCACCAAATATTTTATGAAATTCTAAAAAAATGAGAGTTTGCTTTATTTCTCACACTAAATTCCATTTTCATAGTTAAACAAATGGTTGAATCTAAAAACAATCAATAAAAATAAATAATAAAAAATAACGAATAAAGAAAGAGAGAAAATGAGTTTTATAACCCAAACCCAAGAAAACATTTATTAATAACCCAATCGGGAGCGATCTGAGCCGATTTTAGCATTGATTCGGTCCCGGATAAATCGGGCTCGGAATCTGCCGATTCGTCCCGATTCCAACCGATTCCAAACCGGTTCTGAATCGGGAAAATCGGTTTTTATAGTATAATTATTAAATTACCCTCGATTAGATATTAAATAAATTAATTTGGCAGGGGTAAAATTGGAATTTATATTTTAAAACCCTAACCTCACGACGCTCCCTCCGCCGCCGCCACCGCTGACCTCGACTCCGCTCTCCGACCTCGCCTCCGCCTGCCGACCTCGCCCGTCCACCGCCCTCCTACCTCGCTTCCGCCCTCCTACCTCGCAGCCGTCCCCGACCTCGCCCGTCCACCGCCGACCCCGCCTCCGCCCTCCTACCTCGCGGCCGTCCCCGACCTAGCCCGACCGCCTCTGCCCTCCTACCTTGCGGCCGTCCCCGACCTAGCCCGACCGCCTCCGACCTCGCCCGTCCACCGCCGACCCCGCCTCCGCCCTCCAACCTCCAACCTCGCCCAAGCGCTGCCGCCCGCCGCAGACCTCGCCCGACGTCTGCAAAGGGCTGTTTTTTTCAGTAAGTTTTTATTTTAGCTAAAAATTTTATGTTTATGTAAATTTTGATATTTAGGTTTTGTTTTTTATTAGAAATGATATGTTGTGCAAATTTGTAGGATTACTTTGGTAGATTATTTCTACAATTTGTTACTCCAATTAGTTGATTGTTTCTACAAATTATTACTCCAATTTTGTAATTTGACTGATTGAATATCTCGTGTAAACGCTGATTGAGTATCTTGTGTGTTTATAGCTAAGGTATTCTATTACGTGTAGTTGTTTGGATATTTGGATGATATAATTATTTTATATCTCATTCGGGTTTGTATCTCAATTTTGATTGGCAACTTATATAGCCATTATGACTAAATTGTTGAATTTATTTAATTATGTGTCGAGAAACCAACCTTCGAAAATCAATTTCAATTCCGATTCCGACTTTTGCACACGAGTAAGCTTTGAGGAAGCCGCTGCACAGTAGTGAGGCATGCATGCATGAATGCTTTTTAATCTCACTAGTGGGTTGCGAGAAACTCTACCCATCATTGTTTAACGATGAGTACTACATACACATGAAAGACTATCATCGTCATGGATCCAACCAACCAGTAACAAACGGAGATAAATATGCCCCTTCATTTAAGATATAAAATTCCAAATACATCCAAACTGTATTAGGAAAAAGCACATCTCCATTGTCTAGGTAACAAATCAAGACATAGCAATGCTCACAGCTGCTTCAAAATATATTGAAACAAAATAAACGCAGCACTGGACGGAGTGAAATATGAGATAAAATCAGGCAGGGAAGCTATGAAATAAAGTTTGGCTTCTACGAAGCCTCGCCTTTATTTGCAGTCTCTTCAAAGTTTTCTCCAGGCACAAGATCAGGAACATCATCGTCATCCTCCTCCTTTTGTGTACCACTAGCTGCAGCTGCGGCTCCTGGAGCTTGTTTCTGAAATTGCTCAGCTAGCCGCCTCAAGTTATCTAAATTATCAGGCCCTGCAAAAGTACATGCACCATTAATATAATAATGAAATCAAGTAAAATTAATCTCAGTCAAAACAAAGGATGAGCATAATTTTGCAAAAAGGGCCCAGTAGTATCATACCCAATTGATTGATAATACCGGGGAGAATATCCTGAAGTTCTGAATGTTTAAAAAAAAAATGTTATGTTATAGTATACGATCAAAACAGGACAAGGACCAAAATGAGCACAGTATCCGGCTGCATAGCAGAAAAACAATACTTTTTGTCTGCGGAGCACCACTAACAACCCATGTATTTGCTGCAATCGATGCTTGCACTGAAACAGCAAAAAAAAAAAGGTCAGAATTTTATCAAAAGAACCTGAACAAATGCAACTTTCCAAGTTGAAAAAAGGTACAAAAACTGTTGGAACCAATAAGTCTTGGGACATACCTTTAGGGGCTTGAAATTGGATAACCATGTCATCCTTAAAAATGTTAACCTCTTCAATGGCTGGAATTGCATTCACTCCAATTCTTTTCAAAGTGCTCTGAAATCTTTTGTCATCAGTCGTTGTTGTCTTGTGAACTGCCTTCTTCTTTCTGGTCAACCAAAAAACATTTCAACAAACCAGGAAATTGCAACAATGGCACCATCCATGGGGTTATACAAATTAAAAAGGAATATAAAAATTTTGAAAAATTAACGTCATAAAACTGATATACAAGGAAAAGGCAATATCTGTGAAATGCAAGCAAGCTTACAAGCACAACCAAAGTTAATATGTATTAATTAAAAAAACAAGAAGAGAGAAAAACCTTCTCATGCTGCCCTTTCCACCAGTGCGGACGGCACCGGCCATCTTCATAAGCTTTTCTCGATTCATCTGTGGGAAAAAAGGTTCATATAATGTGTAAATGAAATTTTTACAGCTAAAATATATCAAATTTCCCGAGAATTAGAATGAAAAATTCACATGCATGGTAACATATAAAACTCATTCCTCATCAGACAATACAATATGGCTGTTACAAACACCAATTACACCATCCTCTAGAGTATAGAGGTTAGGCCACAAATTCTATCGTATAGTTGATAGACCTCGATAAAGGGCTGCATTGACGTATTCTTTGTAGGTTTCAAAGAGAAACGAGTACATGCAGCCAGGCACAAGCAAGTTGCTGTTGTAATGAAGTAAATCATCCCAATTACAAGAACTAAAAACCACTTTTTCATTCAATTTTGACATTGCAGACCGCAAAGAGAAGAAATTACTAGTAATGCAAACAAAGAAGATCCAATGGTCACAAATACCCTTCCCTGATCAACAGGCAGACCCTTTTCGTAACCCCTTACTCCAAGCAAACAGCCATCAAAAGGCAATCTAAAACTACTCCATTAACTAACAACACAACCAAGCACAACAAAAAAAAAATACAAACTTCACATCATTAAACTAGAGAGCAAATAACATGCCGGCATTTCAAACAATTAACCTAAAACGCAGGACCCAACCACCATCATTCCCAAGCAATCAGCTCCACCCAATCCAAAATCAGCCAACTCTAAAGAAAACACACAGTGCACAAACAAGCCAAAACGCAAACATTTCTTACAAAAACCCCCAAAACCCTAATTGGACCAAATACAAAGAATCGGGTGACAACAAGTAAAAAGACCATCAGAGGGAAAAAAGGAGGCGCCTTTCCCGCAAAGCAGGGTGTGGATGAGAGATATACTACCTCGGACGACGACGACGGGGCGGCGTCCAAGGGGGTGGTTAACCGAACTGGTACCAGGATTTCTACGAAGAGGCGAGATTGGGGAGACATGGCTAGAGACGATTTATAGCAGATGACACAATTTTTGTAAAAGGCTCTGGTTATTAATAATATTACGCTTCCTGCCACTACTTTTTGGGCTTTTAGTGGGCTTTGGAGGATACAAGGCCCATATTTTTTGGGCCCGGAAAGTGTGCATTGGAGTGTACTTGGGCTCCAACTTGTCATAGGGAGCAAAAAAATCCACAAACTGGACGGCCATTATCGATTGCTCTCTACCTTAATCAGATGGCGAAAAATAATAATAATTCGATAGCATTGGCTTTGGACAAATTTGAGAGTAATATGTTCAAGAAAAAAAATGACCGAAAAATTGCCTTGATGGGATGTTTCTTGAGAAGGGAAAAACTTAGGAACATGGAAGAATCACTCGCCCTTTTTTGCCAAAGAATCGGTCATGTGACATATCTCATTCATGCATAATATCATTTTAAATTATTATTCAATATCAGGTTACGGTCTAAAAAAATATTTACAATGATAAAATTTGGATATTTGCAGCCGGTCAAAATAAGAAGCCAATGGATATATATATATATATATATATATATATATGGTTTGAAGATATTCCATTTCGATAGAAATGAAGGTGTCGTTTTCAACAGTATGAATGTGAAGAAAGATAATCTGTTTTAGTCAAAATTCACGTTAAGGCCCAATTAATAATTAAAGACAATCCTAAGATTTATTTACCAATCCCAAATCCTTCATTACAAAAGATTCATTCAAGTTCTTCTTTAAACTTGCAATTTTGACTCCATCATGTCTTGCAATCAACATATCATCCACATGAAGTAACAGAATAATAAAGGCATTATTATTAAACATCTTGATGAACACATAGTGATTAGAAACAAACTTCTTATACCCATTGCTTTCCATACAAAAATCAAAATTTTTTATACCACTCTCTAAGAGCTCGCTTCAAACCATACAGATGCACACCATCTGTTTATTTCCTCTAACTTTAAAACTCTCTAGTTGTTCCATGTATATAGTTTCTTAAAGATCATCATGAAGAAAGGTCGTCTTCACATCTAATTGTTAAGCTTTCAAATCCAAACTTGCAGCCAAAGCCATAATAATTCTAATCAAAGACATTTTAACAACAAGAAAAAAATTTTCATCGAAATCAATACATTTCTTCTATCTGAAGCCCTTCACCACCAACTTTGCCTTGTACCTTAGTTGTGTGCTATTTTTTTCATATTTGATCCTGTAGACTCATTTTTTCTTTAACACTCTCTTCCACCTAGAAAGATCCACCAACTCATGTATGTGATTATCATGCAAAGATTTCATCTCATCTTTCATTACCTTCAACTACTTCTTCTTTTCTACATTAACTTTTACCTCACTGAAATTTTCTAGTTCTCCACATTCAGTGATCTTCACATATTTTGATGATGGATATCTTATTGATGAAATTAGTTCACAAGCTGATCTCCTCACATTAATTAGCTACCCTTGATCAGAATTCATGTCCAACATCAAAAAACTTAGTAGAAATATCATTAGACACCACATCCTCACCCTCATCATCACTAGGTGAAGGAATAATTGTATCATCCTGAGCCGCCTTTTCACTTCTAGTTGATGTTAAAGGTTCTTTTATCTTTTCCAAGTTTTCCCCAGATTTTGTTTAAGGAACTTCTTCTTTGTGAAAGTCATTGATCTTCCCCGAAAACTGCATCTCTGCTTCAAATCGATTTTCTATTCTTAGGATCCCAAAATCTGTATCCAAACTTGTCATCACCATATCCCAGAAAAATACTTTCCACCACTCTAGAGTCAAGTTTAACCATTTGCTCCTTGGGCATATGTGCAAAGGTTTTATAACCAAAGAGTATCAAATGAGAATACTTGATATTTTTGTCATTTCAAACCCTTTTGGTATGTCATTGCTTAAAGCATATTTGAGAAATCTGTTAATCAAATAACAAGTTGTGCTCATGGCCTCACCCCAAAGGTTTTTAGGTAGCTTAGCTGAAGACAATATATTTCTAATCCTTTCAGAGATGTTCCTATTCATTCTTTCAATTACTCTATTATGTTGAGGAGTATAAGGAATCGTCTTCTCATGCCTAATATCATGCTTATTACAATATTCGTCAAATTCAACAGAGTAATATTAACCACCATTATCATTTCTAAGGCATTTCAAGAGCTTACCAGTCTTTCTTTTAACCAATACATAAAAATTCTTAAAGATGCCAAAAATATCGCTTTTATTTTTTATGTCATAAGCCTACCCCTTCTTAGAAGTATCATCAATAAAAGTGAAAAAATAAATATAACTGCCAAGAGAGTTTACCTCCATAGGCCCACACACGTTAGTATATACTAACTCAAGAACTTCTAACTTCCTTGTACTTGTGTATACAAAGAATATTCTATGTTGTTTCCCAACCAGATAATGGTCACAATGACTAATTGTGATGTCCTTGACCTTGGGAAGGAGATTTAACTTCTTTAAATGTCTGTAGTCTCTTTTCACTCATGTGTCTCAATCGATGGTGCCACAAATCAATAGTGGAATCAAATTAGAAGATATTAACCTCCCCTCGAAGTAGACTCATTTCAGTCTTGTACAAAATACAACATTTTTTCCTTTTGGCAGCAACAAGAGAATCTTTCACAAGTTTTCACACACCTTGTGCAAATTGTGATCCAAATCCGTCATTATCAAGCACTTCGGTTGACAACAAACTTATCCTTAAATCTACAATATGTCTGACATTTTTAAGCACCAATCTGTAACCCATGTTTGTTACGATATGCACATCTCCAAGTCCCACAATTTTGGAAGTATCATTGTTTCTCATCTTCACTATACCCAAATCTGAAGGTTCATAAAAAGTAAAGAAATTTCTGCTTGGAGTTGCATGGAATGATGCTCTCGAGTCAACTACCCAACTAGCATCCTAATTAGTTATCAAACAATCATTCCCACAATCAGAAAAAAATCACATGTCATCATGCACAACATTAATCTTTTTTTCTGTTTGATCCTTGTTGCCATTATTTTTCAAGTCTTTCTTGAGCTTCCAATAATCTTTTTTGAAATGACCTGCTTTGTCATAATAATAACACTTCAAGTTCTTTCTGGATTTAGAACTTTTTTTACTTTTATCCCTTCTGTTTGTATCTCTATTTCTTGATCAACCTCTTGCCTCTTTTGATATTAATGCATGAGGCCCGAAAGTTGATAAAGATTGTCTTCTCACCTCCTCATTTAGTAAACTACTTGTTACCATGTCCATTGTAAGTTTTTCATCTGAAGTAGTATTGCTCAAAGAGATCACCAATATTTTTCAGCTTTCTGACAATGTGTTGAGTAATAATATTTTCATCTTAGTGAGATGCTCACTTATATCACTTCCATCCTTATACCTAAAGTTTACTAATTTTCTTATCAAAAGGGTCTTGTTGCCCGTAATATTCCTCTTATAAACTTCTTAGAGTTTATCCGATACCGTTATTTTAGGATGCCCATTTAATAAACACAATGATACACAACTTCATCTACCTATTGTCTCAAACAAGTCATAGCCTTCCTATCCAACTTATTCCAGTATTTATCAGTCACTTCTATTAGTTTCTAACCAATGATAGGTTCAAATAAATCCTTGAAATATAAATGATCAATCATTTTTCCCTTCTAATAGACCTAGTTACTCGGTCCCTTAAGAGATATTATTTTAACATACTTCTCATTAGTCATTTTGTTGAAATATAAATTACAAACATACCAAGTAGGCTCTTAGAAATTTTGTCGAACACCTAGTGGGCATAAAATATAAACAACTAAAATTTGCAACAACCAACCAATCGACTAAACGAGACAACTTGGCTCTGATACCATTTGTTAGGATTAACTAAACAAACCAAATTCAAATCTCGTATTTCAATATATAAGGATGAGAAGTATCAAACAAAATAAAGAGATCAGACAAACCAATTTTACGTGAAAAACTCCAAATTTGGAGAAAGACTACGAGGCAAACGGCCAGATCAAATTCACTATATTTTCCCAAAAAGTAACGAAAGGGCAAAAAGGTTTTTTCATACAGAAAAATCCAAAGGAAATAAACTCCCTAATACTAGTTACTAATTTACTGTACTTTTATAAAATTGGTATTAACTATAAAGAAAGAAAATATATAATTAACTTTTTATAAAATTGGTATTAACTACAAAGAAAGAAAATATATAATTATAAATTAAGAACTTGGTGAGGTTATCATTAATGAATATAAGCGAATCTCAACAAAACATTCACTTTTCTTCAATTCACAAAATTTCCTTTTCCCATATGACCCTTTTTTTTCTCCAAAACCCAAAAAAACAAAAACTAAAGAAGAAAAATGTTTGTCATTGTTTTTTATCTATCTCACGACGCAAAATGCATTTTTTAAAAAAATATTAAATTTTATCTAAAACAAAATTATAATTTTATGCATTTACGGAGGAGGGACAGCCCAACATTATCTACTCTCCAGATTCCACCTACGTACCCACAACCATGGATGAGAAAATCGGCCGAGTCGGATCGGACTCGGCTGATTTTAATCAGATCGGCGCCGAGCCGATCCAATTTCGGGGTCGAATCGGTCGGCCCCGAATCGGCGC
>JAVDBV010001681.1:0-12551 GCA_032619315.1 Piper longum
ATATATCCTTGTTATGGACAAGTTGGCCCTTATTATATTTTTAGGGAAAATTCTGTCCATTTTTCAATAGAAATATATGTTTTTCTTTGAATTTTTTGTTTATTGTTTTTATCTTGTTTTTGTTTGCATATCATGACATGCATAATAGGACTACATTAGAACTCAAGCACATCTCCATGCCTTATGTTTACATCTCCGTCTTAAGACACTGATGGTAGATCCGGGTCGACTTAACCGAATCCAGTAGATCAACGAACGGTCCAGTTGTCGGTAACATTTTCGGGTCGGTTTACGGGTGAGCTGAAATGGGGTGTTGCACTTGCGGCTCTGCATCCCGCTAGCTCCTAGCCTCCATACGGCCGTTGCATGCCACGCGGGTGCCCTCACACATGATGCACTAGCTTGCCGGGTGGCGGACAATTTTTTTTTTTAATTTTCTTATAAATTTTATCACCGAACTATCATTGAAGGTGGCAAAACTATGTTATCACCGAATAGACACCGAAATTCAATGACAAACCTTAACCACCGAAATGTTTCATTAATTTTGGTAAATTTCCATCACTGTTTTGTCATCAAAATTTGGTAACAATTCAGTAATAGTTTGCCACCGAATATTGTCACAAAATACATTTGGTGACAATTTGTAATTGTTTTGCCACTTAATTGTGGACATTTCTATCACAGAGATTTTCTGTGATAAATTTTGATGACAAAGACATTTTGTTATCGAAAATGGGCCTTTTGTCACCGAAAATTTTGGTGACAAAAGGCCATTTTTTCCAATTGTGGAAGCCCATGAAAGACACAAGATCAATAAATATCTAACTTTTTAACAACAAAAAATCTAAATTCTAAAATCTTAATATCTGATGAGAATAGTAAGTTGATGAAGTTCATGTTGACATTTAGGTGATCTTCACACCTTTAATGTCCATGTTAAAATAGATGGAATACACCAACAAATTTTAGTAGAGCTTGTTTAAACTTCAAACACCCCAGATTTAAGTATCTCAGGGAAAAGGAAAGAGCCATATTTAGCTCCACCTGGGAGCGACGCTTGTGGAGACGCTCGGCGTCTCCACTGGCGATCATCCTAGGAATCGATGGCGTCTCCACCGGCGTCGCTCCCTGGAGGAGCTACAACTTTTTCAAAAGGAAATGCTTAGGTAAGTTATATATTTCTTCAGAGGGGGATGAAGATGAGATGGATAGCTGAAGCATCTCTCTTCTATCAATAACCAAAAATCTAATCTATCTACCGTATTTTTTATGTATGAAAATTGAAAACCATGGGCCAACCACTACTCATGAAATGCATGGTTTGCTGCAAAAATAAACAGCACACCAAGCTTTTCACCTAATATCAATCCATCACATTTCCAGCAAACTCCTTAACCATAGTTCAATTAACCGTTGAAGATCAGCGGTTGAGCTAATCCATCTACAAGAGAACAAAGCAGGCACTAGAATTCCATCATCTACTACCAGATCCTCACTACCTAAATTCCACTCGTGATATGAATCTTCTAGTTTCCATTTGTTTTACTCCAAAATACATTTGAAGAAGAGAATCAGTGGGTAAGAAAAGTTTGAAAAATACCCTTCACCATCCAATTCTGCACAAGAGGCAGTTAGTTTTTATCTCCCACCATTTGTTCCCCAAAGACTGATAGGTCCAAACCTTGGACCACAGTTTACAGTCCATAACCTAATGATATATGAAAAGCATGTTCACATGTACCGTATATGTGAGTGTACCAAGCACACCCAAATTGCTTGGCCTAGCTAATTAGCCAACCACCTACCAAACCAAGCAACAAAATAAAACCACTTCCTACTTCGGATCCTTCCATAAAACCCAACATCACACGTAATAGAATCAACACATCAAAACGTCACTACGTGGCTAGCTAGTACTGTATCATAACATGAATCCCAATTTTCACTAGAAGAGACTTATAATTAACCATATATCCTTCACATGCAACAAGCTTATATCTTATTATCTTTAGCTGTGTATAGTTATAAGTTGCATGCCACCATGGATTCCGGCAACACCACCACCTCCGCCACTTCCGGCTTGCTTTCCAAGTACAACATTTTCCGGCGAGTCTTCCCTCAAGTCCAAGCGTTTGAGCTGCTCATGGCAATAGCCATCTTTGTGATCATCCACTCCTTGAGACAGAAAACGAAGCGCGGCCTCCCAAGCTGGCCGCTGTTCGGCATGCTGCCGTCGATGATCCTCGGCGTCCGCGGCGAAGCCTACGAGTGGCTCACTGGCGTCCTGCTTCGGCAGGGTGGCACCTTCACTTTCCGGGGGCCGTGGCTCACCGAGTTCCACGCCGTTCTCACCGCCGACCCGCTCAACATGGAGCACCTGCTCAAGAACAAGTTCCCCAACTTCCCCAAGGGCCAGACCTTCCGGACAATTCTATGGGACCTGCTCGGCGACGGCATCTTCAACGCCGACGACGACGCGTGGCGCCGGCAGAGGAAAACGGCTAGCCTCGAGTTCCACTCGGCCGAGTTTCGAGCACTTACCGCTTCCTCGCTCGTCGAGCTGGTGCACTCTCGCCTATTGCCGGTGCTCGAGCAGCACGTCGACGGCGACATGGTGATCGACCTCCAAGACGTGCTGCTTCGGTTGACGTTCGACAATGTCTGCATGATCGCCTTCGGCGTCGACCCCGGCTGTCTCCGGCAAGGCTTGCCGGAGATACCCTTTGCCCGGGCCTTCGAGGAGGCGACGGAGGCGGCGACGCTTCGGTTCATCATGCCCACCTCGGTCTGGCAGGCGTTGAGGTACATGGACGTGCTGACAGAGAGGAAGCTCAAGAGGTCGATCGGAAGGGTGCATGAGTTTGGCGAAGAGGTAATCAGAACGAGGAAGAAGGAGCTCGAGGTGGAGGAAATTGATGGGAATTGCACCAGGTCTGATCTTCTCACGGTGTTCATGAGGTTGAAGGATGACAACGGGGAAAAGTATTCGGACACGTTCTTGAGGGATATTTGCATCAACTTCATATTGGCGGGGAGGGACACCTCGTCGGTGGCTTTGGCTTGGTTTTTCTGGTTGGTGGAGTGCAACCCAGATGTGGAAGAGATGATCTTGGCCGAGCTGAGGAAGATAGTGGAGGAGAGGAAGTGCACTTCAGATCAGAAGGGGTTGGTTTTCAAACCGGAGGAGGTGAAGAAGATGGATTATCTGCAAGCTGCTTTATCAGAGACACTAAGGTTGTACCCATCTGTTCCAGTCGACATGAAAGAGGTATATACCTTCAATATCTCAATATCTAGCTAGTATTCATTTGTATATGTATATTCACTTTGTTCTATGTTTGATATCTGATCTGGACTTCTATAATATCATTTTTGATAAAAAACTTCCATTATACATTTAAATCATATTTCCAATAACATTTATAGAAGATTTATTAATGTTTCATTCTGAATTTAACCATAAAAAGTAGGAAGAATATTTCAGTTTAATGAAGAGTATATGCTATACATTTAAAAAGTGAATGGCAATCAAATATTGTATAGACTTATATGTAGGAAGCAATGTTAATTTCAATCATATTGTTCTTGTAGTGTGCGAAATTGTTATCATCTTGTTGACATGTATACCAGGTTGTGGAAGATGATATGTTCCCGGACGGAACGCAACTCAAGAAAGGAATGAAGGTGATGTACGCCATATATTCGATGGGGAGAATGGAGAGCATATGGGGGAAAGACTGCAGGGAGTACAAACCAGAGAGGTGGCTAACTAGAGATGGGAAGTTCATAGGTGAATCTGCATACAAGTTTACTGCCTTCAATGGAGGTCCCAGACTGTGCTTGGGGAAGGACTTTGCCTACTACCAGATGAAGTTTGTTGCAGCCTCCATCATGTACCGATACCGTGTTAGGGTTGTGAAGGAGCATCCGGTGGTTCCCAAGCTTGCATTGACAATGTACATGAAGCATGGTTTCATGGTGAATCTCAGCAAAAGGGATTGGATTACTGCATGAGCTCTGCAATTTGGTGCCCTTAATCTTCAAGTCTCTCAAGAACACACAATGGCCTTTTTATATATAATTGTCAATTTCTATTGTGTAATTAGTCTGTTTATTACTTTATTCTAAAAAATATGTATAATTAAGTAATTACAAGAATACAAGCAACAGGCGATCACTGAGGTTATTATTTATTTATCCTACTTGTTACACGCTTGCCCAACCAAAAAAATTGAGGACTTTTTGTGAACATTTTGGGCTTGAAAATTTCCCTCGAACCAATCAGACTTGTAGTAAAATTTTAATGAGAGACTATGCATGTTTGCTTTACAAAAAGGCCCTGTGCTAATTAATTCTTTCGAATAATTAGCTAATTAAATCAACTGATTTCAGGAAATCCTTATGAAGAAAATCAAATGATTAGTGTAAGGGAAATCATTTTTTCTTTTTATTCTTCTTGTTTTTCTTTGTTTCTAACGTAATTAATTTCTGTTTGAAGATGATATAAAACCCACTTTCCTTGTTATCAGTCAATTGCTGTTTGATAATGTATCGTACAAAAGTAAAAAATGAGTGGAGTAGGATCTTACCCCGTTAGGTATTAGATGTAAAATTAAATTAAAGAATCTCATAATTCCTATACTTAGCCTGTTACTAGCCTCATCAGGTCACGTGCCTATGACTAGTAGTTTAGCAAACTTCTATAATTTAGCTCATCATCTAATATAAAATTAGGTTGCTCAGATAATATCGGTAAGAACTGAGTCCAATTAGTGTAAATTAACTAGCCTAAGTTTTATCTTAAAAAAATATTAATCAAAATTAAAAATTTATAGTTCATTTTCACTTATAAACATGTTATTATTCTAGTAAATAATTAATATAAAACTAAATTGAGGAATCTCATAAATGATTTCAACGATAATATTTTTAATTTTAAATTTTGTTAATTCTATAAGTCATAGGAAGACTACGCTAGCTATTTATTAAGGCTCCATTTAGTTAGCATGAAATAGATGTAATGACTTGAAATATTTAAATGGTCAACCTTTCTAAAAGTAGTATATGTATAATATATTTTAAAGAAAGTTTAGTACACACTTATTTTATTTTGCATTGAAATTAATCATGATTATAAGTAAGTGGGCTACGCATGTGCTCTATCGTATACAAAAAAGTTTATGGAGAAAGGAAAAATTAATTGTACATGGATAACCCACCCAAAAGTAATTAAGACTATTTTATGCTCTTAGTTAAATGTGACTATACTTACTTTAATTACAAAAAAATTCAATTGACACTATCTTATATATAAAATATATCAAATTAATCTATTTTTAGTAAGTTGACTACTTTCAAAGTTTCATTTCAGGTACACATTTTCATGTCAAGTAAACGAACCCTAAGGGTTCCTTTGTTTGGCACAAAATAAATGTAAAACACATGGAGATTTTTAAATAGTCAAATTCGCTGAAAAATATAATCGCATTCAACGAGTTTATATAAAAAGTAATGACAATTTAATGTATTTTACTTACAAATTAAGTATTATTATTGAAGAAATTAATTATATAATAAAATAAAATTTTGTTGGCAGCAAAATAATATCAAATGACAAGAGCCACCATAATAGTCAAGGTTTGATCACGAGGAAGAAACCTTACATCCATAACCCTACTTCCTTCTCTTTTAAAATACCATATCTCTTTCTTCCAGAGTTGTATATATATGTGAGGGAGTTTTTTTTAATTTATATTTATTTTCATTATTATCTCAATTCAACTTATATAAGAATAACGTGAGACTAAGTTACTATTGACCTCTTATTTGTTTTAGTGGGGCCCATTACTTATGGGTGCCTCTGCCAAAGAATCACGCTGACAATTTATCTATTTATCTTTAAGTAAGAGAACATGGGAGTACAAAATAATTATTATTGTAAAAAATATCTTTAATTTCTTACCAGTGTAATAAGGAAAAGGAGAATTATATTTTTGCACATAAGAGGAGCTCCACATGTCGAAAAACAAGCGTAATTTGGTATTTTATATAAATGTGAAGAAATCCTTGCATGACTACAAAAATTTAAGTTTTTTCCATCATTCAATAAATTTAAAATATATTATAAAACTGTGGAGAAAAGTGAGGTGCATGGCTAAAAGTGAGGTGACAAAAAATAGGGTGGCGAAAAGTTTATTCACAGTTTTAAACATGGAAAAAAATAAGAACATTAATGCATACTTATCTATAAATATAGAGATAATATTATATTCCTTCTCCACCGGGAGAAACTGTAGTAAAGTGTAGAGAAAATGAAACTTTTCTTTAGGGTTTTTTTTTAATGAGTAGAGGAAAGGTTTTTTTTAATATTGTAAATAATATGAGGGTTTATCATGTATAATCTAGAATGATCTTTGTAGTAAAGAGTTTAAAGAGCTCTTGAACACTTCCTATCTAGATTGTTTAATCGTTAACATTGAATGTGGATTTAATTAGGAGGATGTGGAAATAGGTATGCAAGTGGTCGGCTAATTTACCATTTTACCGACCAGTTCAAATCTAAATGAAATAATATTGCTTTAATTTTGAAATTTTATTGTTACCATTTTACTGATTTACTGCTTTATTGAATGTGGTTGTTTATTTTTTGTAGTAAAAATTTTGTTTTATTGATCTATATAAATACTAAATATTATTATTACTACTTTTAATTAAAATTTCACATTAATATATCTTTTAAATGTTTGTTTAAGATAAATATACGTAGTTTGTGGTACCCACCTCTTGAAGGTAATTATCATTATTTTAAATAAAAAAATACAATTAAACATGTACTACTTTTTTATGATATATTAAATTAAACATATATACTACTTTTTTATAAGAGTGACGACCCTTAAAGTTTTCATAGGCTTTACATTTCTCCTACTTGAAGCCATCATGAAATTGAATGTTAAGAAGCCAAAACCAAGTTGTGAGATATGATATACTAGCAATTTTCTCAATTCTTGACGCAATCTAACTCATAGTTGAGCATCAACATAAATCTTACTGCTGCGGTACATCACAATATGAACAGGAAAACATACAATTATTAATGGGTAGAAGAAGAAAAGGTAAACCCTTCCAAGATGTGTCTCTTTTATGTATAGCTAGATCAGATACAACTTACAAATAATTAACAAGCAAATATTAATATCAGCATGAAATTTTTCCAATGGCATGATCCATGATTTTGATACAAAATCAAGTACCTATCCTTGGCAGCTATGGTTAATATTTTTGGCAAATGGTAACTCGTTTAACCAACAAAACGTGTTTAAAGACACATCGACTGCATACACAAAATACATGCAGAACGACCATGATTCCCACGAAGGCAAGCATTAGCCAACGACCGCGTACGAGCACTAATGCCACAACTTCTCTTCAAGCTAATCTCTACTCTATCCTTTCAAGCTATTACGTATTGATCATAACATCTCATCTACTCCTACATTAGCTATCTCCTCCCTCTCACCATGTAGCAGTATCTCTAGCTAACCACTCTCACTTCTTGTCAACAATGTAGCAACCCAAATAACCGAGACAACATTTACCCACCGAACGATTGGAGATCTTTTCATGGCGAACAACAAGGGGATGAATACAAGCGCGGCCAAGCCCCGCCGGCTCGGTGTGGGAACCGTTTTATCATGTTTACAAAATCTGCGGCGGAGCCAGACAAATGGGCCACAGGTGTTGGAGAGAAGCCTGGCCACTACCGTGAGGAGGGGCTCCGGGAGGAGTGTTGGGTTAATCCCATATCTCATTTGGAGTCAACCGGTGACTTGTATATAGACTAATAAGAAAGCCTTTATTCTTAAGCTAACTTTTAGATTAAGAGAGGCCTATGAACCTATTGCAAGTCATTTTTGGGGCCCGAAGGGCCCAACAAGTGGTATCAGAGCCAAGATTGGTTTTGATGTTGTCTTAATTAGCCATACAATTTGTCGGCCGGTCCAAATTTGTGTCTGTCGACTTGTCGGTCGGTCCGAAGTTGGCCCGAATTTATGTCATCTAGAACCTCACCAAGACATGTTGGCTCCGCATGTAGTGAGTGGGAGATAATTCGGGTGGTGTGATGTGTGAGATCCTTTTGGATTAAGAGAGGCTCATGAACCTGCAAGTCACTTTTGGAGATCGAAGGGCCCAACAAATAGTATCAGAGCGAAGGTTGATTTTGGTGTTGGTGTTGCCTCAATTAACCACACAATTTGTTGGCCGGTCCGAATTTGTGTCTACAGATTTATCGGTCGGTCTGAAGTTGGCCCGAATTGGTGTCATCTGGAACCTCACCAAGACATGTTGGCTCTGCATGTGGTGAGAAAGCCTTAATTCTTAAGCTAGCTTTTGGATTAAGAAAGGCCCATGAACCTATTGCAAGCCATTTTTGGGACCCGAATGACCCAACAAGTGGTATCAGAGCCAATGTTGGTTTTGGTGTTGCCTCAATTAGCCACACAATTTGTCGGCCGGTCCGAATTTATGTATGCCGATTTGTCGGTCGGTTCGAAGTTGTGTCTGCCGACTTGTCGGTCGGTCCGAAGTCGGCCCGGATTTCTGTCATCTAAAACCTCACTAAGACATGTTGGCTCCGCATGTAGTGAGGGGGAGGTGATTCGGGTGGTGTGATGTGTGAGGGGGAAAATTGTTGGGTTAATCCCACATCCCATTTGGCGGCAACCGGTAACTTGTATATAAGCTAATGGGAAAGCCTTAATTCTTAAGTTAGCTTTTGGATTAAGAGAAACTCATGAACCTATTGCAAGTCACTTTTAGGGCCTCAAGGGCCCAACAAGGAGGACCATGCCGTTGGACGTGGAGGTCGAGATGGAATTGACGTATGTGGGTGGTGGTGGAGAGATCAAGGAGATGGCTGCCAGGGAAGAATGCCCAAAGATCACTCGTGTATTGGAAGATTGACGACAACCTGTGAATGTGCGTTATAATACAAAGGGTGTGCTTCCTTCTCGGTGTCTTTCAATATTTTTTTTTAGCAGATTTAATTAAGATGATTCATCTCGAAATTATAATAATCTTATATAGAACTTATTATATTTAATACAAATCTCACTATGTGTGGCTTATTTCAAAGATAAACTATAATTTTATAAATAAATTTTCGTGAAATTATGAGATAGATTCCAATTTTTAAAGATAGAGTAATTAAATAATTGTAATAAATTAATTTATTTTTTTATTTTTGTAATATTATGATTGGTTATATCCTCTACTTGTTATCATAACCAGACTTTATAGGTTCACATATTACATAAATCTATGTATAAAAGGACGAAGTCAATCTCATGGCTTGGCAGATTTACAAGTTTAATTCAGCTGATTGGAATGGATCTATAATAATTCAAAAACTGAAAACTATATTGCAGAAATTGGTCAAATTATGTTTATCAACCAGGCTAGCCTGACAGATTCTCAATGATCTATGACTTGCTACTAATTCAACCATTTCTCGTATCACTTTCATATATTTAAATTGTATGAATAATAGAGGTATTTGGATGAAACACCGGCTTTGCCAAAGCAAGAAATGGAGCAAATCACGCCTCCAATAACGCAGGACTAGGGTAGTGATAGCATATCCTTGTCCAATACGCCCAGCTTGTGCGTGACGGAGGCAAAGACCGAGGACATGGGACGTGCTAGCACAGCCACCGAAGATCAACACCTTGTAAGTTTGAATTATTCTAGTGCAAACTCGTTTTTATGAAACTTATATTTAACTCAAATTAGGCAATATATACCGATGCATGGCTTATTTCAAATATAAATTCTAATTTTATCAATACATAAATCCTCGTGGAGTAATGAGATAGACCCTGATTTTTAAATATAAACTCCAATTAAACGAGAAGATATATAGACTAAACTAATTTAATTTTTTTTTATATTTTGATTATTCAAATACTCTACTTTTTATCAGAATTAGACATTGACTTCCCTTTTTATTAATGATCAGACTATATAAATTTATGTATAAACCAACGAAGTCAATCCTATTGTAACAACCCACCTTAGCCGACCAAGGGTTACCTAAAATTACACAAGCATATAAAAACAAAAATAGATGTGCATGTAACATGACATGACAAAACAGGTAAATAATTATGCATGAGTTATAATTGAACCAAAATAATTTAAAATAATTGAACATGAAATTTAGACATTTTAAAAAATTTATTAACTATAAAAATAAATCATGTTATATAAGATGGTTCCGTGCAAACGATGCCATAAAATAAACTAACTATGCAAAAAAAGAGTCTTCCAGCCCCCAAACCATTTCCCATGTCACAAGTATAAATCAAACTAATATAAATAATAAGTCCAATCTTATATGGGAACCACTAACCATGCTATCAACCGTCAATTTAAAACTATTCACTTGCAGTAAAAAAACCACATTAGTGATAAAAATACTAAGTCTTATAATTCTAAGAAATAAATTAATATATTTCACATTATTATTTATCAAGTCTTTTAGTGATTATGAGTTGATGTCAGCCTCAATTATATCCGGAGGGGTGGGCTCCCCATCTAGCTAAAATCTCATGTAAGCGCACGTACGCTATGTGATCCACGACCTGTAGTTACCGAGATTTTTCATTTACTCACCGTCTCGGTATCACAATCACATAATGAGTCATCTTACATCATTACACCCTGTCACCTTTTTCGGTACGGGGGCAGGTATTTTTGTCTTTCAAATAATTTTAAAGATATAACCCCGCATAAAACTGAGTCAATTTTTTGACCCCAGTTGTACATGATGGTTGAATCTAGGCTCATGTCGACTAAGGTTGCCAAAAAATAATATATAATATTTCAAATAATTATATGGATTTGAATAGTTTATAAGTAAACTTGTAACGAGACCGATAATCTTAATCTGATAAGGTAAAATTATATATAAAGTATAATTTTGTAACTGTACAACAAATGCAATGTCATGACCAAAACTTGTCACAATAGCTCATACAACACTTCAAATATTAGAGCTTTTAAATTTACCAAGATTAACTCAAAAACAAATAAAGTAATTAATTATCCACATCAATCAATTATTTAATTTCAATAAACTAATTCAAAAATTAAATATTTAGAATCAAAAGCACATAATGAGTTTCTCATTAGGCAAAATAATGTATAATTACCCATTTGAAAAAAATATTCATTTAATCATAGGTGTAACATAATTATAGAAATAGTATTACTATGATTACTTAGTAAGACAATTATTTTACCAAAAAAATATATATTAATTGTCATCTTAATAATTCAAAATTTTAAATTTAGATTTTTTTGTATCGCCCATTAAACAATAACTTATATGAAACAACAATCATTTACACAATTAATAATAACTTAGATAATAATTTAGTAAATTTCAATATTTCTAAAACATTACCCAATAGATATATTATACTATATATAATATCTTATTATTACTTGTATTAATGTTTTGGGATACTAATAGTAAAATTATTTTAAATTTCTTAACCCGATAATGGTTCAAATTTTATTTATTTCAAGTGTACTGTTAAAGTTCAACACTTATAATTATTAGAATATAATATTTTATTAACCTATATTACAACTTTAATTGTCCAATTATTAAAATAATCAACTTTATATATTTCGTGCTTAATTTTTAAGTCATGAATATAATTATATTATAACTGACATTTTATTTGATAATATTCTATTGATGATAAAGATGAAAATTTTACTTTATGAATAACTTATAATCGCCCATATTTATTATCCACTATCAATCAATATCGTAAAATCAAACTACCTATTGATTAATACCGTTTGTTTAACTCAACCATGATTATTTATAGGCATAGATTGGTCATTAATTTAATCATCATGGTCACGCTTACGTATTAACTTAGATAAGAAAAAATATTTTTTTAATAATCTAAATTAATCATAACAGCTTTATAAATAATTTAAAATATAATTCATTAATTAATTGATACTAACAATTTACATATAACATACATAAATAATAATTTATTCCCATATATATTGACACACAAGAATGACGTGAAATAGTTATATTATCTATTTAGGATTTACTACAATAATTAATTAACTGAGAAAATAGTAACCAATATTAAAATTAATCATGGATTAACGTTTATAATGTTTGTCATAACACAAAATATTAATAATGTTAATATTAATTAATACAAACAAGGACATTAATCATATTAATAATAAACACTAAGCAGAGTAATTCATTTAAACCATAAAAGGGCAACAAAAATAAAAACAGAACGACGTAAAAGGAAAATATGTATGACTTCCTACTAAAAAATTCATGCAATTAGGTGCAATAATAAGAAATGATGCACCGATATGACAAATTTGGACATTGAACAAGTAGAAATTGAGCAAATCTTCACAATGAAGAGAAATAAAAAAAAGATAGAGATCCATGCATGCAGAGTGGGGAGGGGGGCGGGGGGTGTGGGGGGGGG
>JAVDBV010001682.1:0-14883 GCA_032619315.1 Piper longum
GCCCTCCCCCTCCCCATCCCCCTCGCCCCTCGTCACCATCGCTTGCTCCCCACCACTCCGACTCTGACTCCTCTGATTCCTCCTCCGGCACCAATGATGACGGCGATGCCAACAACACTTGTAGCTTCCACTGCCTCATGTCCAATTGTGTTGGCATCGGTAGCGGGATCAGCCCTGGGGCAGAGTTTTTTTTTTGTAGTTACGCAGCTGGATCTGGTGATGTGAAATACGCTTCTTGAGGTTTATCTAATGGCCAAAGAATGTGTGAGCTGCTTGCAATTCATACTTGACTTATTATTATTATTATTATTATTATTATTATTATATATATATATATATTAGGAAGCCCATGGCTAATGTAGGCCATCCATGTAATAGGACAACCCATAGCCTCTCATTAAAAGTAGGAATTTTAACCAAATAAAATTTAATATAAATAAAAAAGATAGTAACTTAGATTATTACAATTTATCTTCGCATTTAATTAAAGTTTATTTTTTAAAATTAGTAAGAGTCTATATCTAAGATATTAAATTATTATATTATATATAGATCCCTTTTTTAATGAGAACTTATGAATTGAATTAAATTTTACCTACACTATAAGTCGTGCATAACGCGACATGTTGCCTAGTATATATAAAAGATGAATCAAAAGTTGGATTATGATGAAAAGTAGGAGATTCAGCTAATAAAAAGTACAATAAAAATAAAAAATAAAACAAATTATTATAATTTGTTTTATCTTAATTAGTACAATAAAAATAAAAAATAAAACAAATTATTATAATTTATTTTATCTTAATTAGAGTTTATTATGAGATAGATTCTAGCCTTAAATATAAACTCTAATTAAGATAAAACAAATTATTATAATTTGTTTTATCTTAATTAGAGTTTATATTTAAGGCTAGAATCTATCTCGTATATATCATATATCATATGCTTATAATCTATCTTATTATATAATGAGAGTTTATTTATAAAATTAGAGTTTATTATTAATATAGGTTGTGAATATTAATTATTTAATATTTGACTTATTATAGGTCGTGACATCTTGCATATTATTATTTAATTATTTAATATTTGAAATATGTTTTCCTTTTAGTTAAAGGTTTGATTGGTTGTCTTTAAATTACACTAAAGAAATATAAAATTTAAAGGTCACAAATTTTCTTGTGCTTGCATGTCAAAATTTATTCAATTTTTTTTTCAATTTCAGTCAAAGTAAGCCTATATTAAAATTTTAAAAAGCAACATTTCCTTTGAAAAATAAAAGAAATTGTAGGGATTTTGGGAGGCACATGCAAGTACACATGAGAAGGAATATTTCATTTCATCTTATTTTTCTACTATTTAAACATGTAAGATAAATTTTTAAAATTTTCATGTCATTTATCTCATTGAATTTTCGTTTCATATGATTTTTTTTCATTTACACTATGTTCAAGCCAAATAAAAAAATCTAGTAGGATAATTGGTACCATATTTAAAACTACGAATCTATTATTATGCACTCTTAATTATATGAAAATTTATGATAATTAATTATATTATACATTGTATAAATTATGTACAAACTAATGTAATCCCGATTCTCAAGTCATTTTCCATTTGATTCTATTTTATGAACTCTGTGCATTAAGGAAAGTGGAACTTTTTATTAGAAGAGGGAGAAATTTTTTTTGATATTACTAGTTGGTAGGAAAATCATTCATAATTATTAGAAAAGGGGAAAATATGAATTATCTAAAATAACTTCACTTAATTTTTTTTTCATAAAAAAGTTCAACTAAAAATATTAATAAAAAACATTAATTAGGGTTGTGATCTAGAACTGCGCAAGGCAAGGGCATTCGGATATGGCCAACTCAGGCCATGGTAGGTAGATCCCAACCTCCCTCAGCCTAGAGGCCACCGATTTGGCTACCCTCTATCGTTGGCTGGTACCGGTTGGCAACAACATCTATTTTAATTTTTAAATATTCAGTAGACGGCCACCCAAGGCCACGTCTAGACAGAGATTCCGCCGGATTGGCGGGTATATGTTATTTGAAAAACAATTATTTTATTTTAAATGAGTGGGTAATTTTATCATTAGAATAAAATTTTTCTTTTTCAAAAAATTATATCTAATTTTTCCACCATCTGATAGGATTAAAAAAAATTTCCCGCTTCAAGTAAAAAACTCTATATTAGGTGAGAATTATTATTGTTTTTTTTTAGAAAAGGTTAAAATTTTTATGAAAATCAATATTTTTATTTTTTTCGTCAATTTTCATGAAAAAGTTGAATAGAGACTACAAGTTATTTAAAACTTAATTATTCTATTTTCTTCTACTTACTTCCTTGTAAATTTATATATTTATATTATTATTATTATTATTATTATTATTAGTGTTATTATTATCATTATGTGCTAAAACATAATAATTTCTTTTATTTAAGGGAGTGAGTTGGTTCCGTCAACAGCCCGGTGGAAGAGTGGATCATGGAAGCTTGTAGGGCTATTGGGCACCCTACTATGCCCATCATGCCGCGAAAATCCCGAGCCTTTCCTGCCTGCTCCTACAACGCTTCTTCGGTGCCCAATTCCAAACGCATGTTCGTGTTTGGGATTGGATTCGTTGCCAAATTCTTCTCCCAACAGTTGAAGAACGAGGGATGGTACATTTTTTATGTAACGTTTGTGCACCCACGTTGCTGAAAAGTGTTTGATGTCTCTTGCTTGTGGTAGGGTGGTGTCGGGGACTTGCAGGAGTGGGGACAAGAGGAAAGAGCTGGAGGAGATGGGGTTTGAAGCTTTTGTTTATGATTCATTCAGTGGAGAGTAAGTTGGGGGTGGTTTTCCATAACTTTGCTAATATGGGTTTAAAAGTTGTATGATGTGAATTTGTTTGGTTCTATGTTTCTGTTGGATGCATTTGCCCGTGAGTGATTAGTTGGGCTTGAGCCTGACTTTGGATTTTGCTTTATTGTGTTCAATGTTTGCTTTTAGTTGGTAATTTTAAGAAGTGGTTGGCTGTGTTTAATGTGATTATGCTGGAAAATTTAATTGACTGCACTCCCTGTTTTTTCGTTTATTTGCAAATTGGTAAGACATCTTTCATCTATGATGACTTTCTGAGTGTAGAAGATGAGAGAAATGTTAACTGAACAATATTGCTCGTATCTACTTATTGCCTTAGTGCATCCATGTGAAGGATTTGAGTGGCTACATGTCCACCATTTTCAGTGTTGAATGTCTGACCAGCCTGGAAGATGCTTCGCACATGCTTGTTTCAATACCCCCAGTTACTGGATTTGGTGATCCTGTAAGTTCTCCAACAAAATTACCATATTCTTTTTTTTATTGTCTGCTTTATCTTGGATCTTTTTACCACTTCCCTGATTCCTGAAGTAGTTACTTTACTTGCACAAAGAAGTTCTACGAAGTAAACTGGACAACGGGAATCTGAAGTGGCTATGCTACTTATCATCTACAAGTAATACTACCATATAAAAGTTGTTGATCATGATTTTTTAATTGTTTGTATGAAGAAATTTGGAGATTGTCCTATAGTATTGGTAGTGTTTCCTACATCTTCTCTATTGACCTAATCCAAAATGTTGAGAGTTTTTTAAGTGTGCTGTTTTTTTGTTGTTGATTCTTAACTATGACAAACTAGCTAGCTAAACTTGAAACTATAAAACTGAAAATCTAGACTGTCATCAATTTTCAATTTGAAGTTACCAGATCTTTCTTTCCTGGTTCTTTGTTGCACATGGATTTTCTCGCTGATTCCTGAGTATTATGCTATATATGTATTGAATTTCCTGCTAGAAGATTTAGAAAGCATCGTGGATCCCCTATTATCTTGTTATGGTCTTCAAGCTGAATATTGTGTTTTTATCCACTAAATTAGTTGATGACACGTATGCAACCATGATTGTTAGACTAGGGTAGCATGCAATAATTTTTCTCCTTATTAACTGATATGTTGTTTCAAGATGCCTAAAAGATACCTTGCAGCTTATTGGACAATTTTCTTATACAAACCAAATTAACGAATATTTTTTTTCTATGAGTTATTTATTTTTTGTAGTTATTTACTGATGATTGTCTTCTATGCTTACAAAACCTGTTTCTTCAAGCGGCAGGTGTCTATGGAGATGCTGGTGGTGCATGGGTTGATGAGGAGTAAGCTGTTTTGTTCAAATCAGACAAGAGTGTTATCTTGGAATTTATAATTGCTAAAGTTGATTATTTGCACTCCTGGCAACTGCAGTTATCCTGCCGCTCCTGTAAGTGAGAGTTCAATGTCTAGGTTGATTGCAGAGAAAGGCTGGTTGGATCTTGGTCATGATCTTGGAATTTCCACATTTGTTTTTCGTTTAGGTGGTATTTATGGTCCACAGAGAAGGTTTGTAACCTGTCTGCAAGGCAACATGTTAAATTTTCTGTTTTATTAGACCTCTGTCTGTGAGTTTCTAGATTCCCTAGCATTTTACTTGATTAATTTTAAGTTCGCATTGATTTTGATTTTTATAACTTAAATATCAAGATTGTATGACATTTGAGCGAGTAATTTGGATATGAGATCATCTAATTGATTGCGAAGTCTGTCACTTAACGCAGCACAATTGGGATCAGATAAATGATGAGGATATAGTTGCAAACTTCTAGAGTATATTATTAATCTGTTTAGTTTTACTATAAATTCTTGTCTGATCAATCTTGATTCATTAATGATTTTTCACACTGTTATTTGTTATTTCCTATTATTTGTGTGCATTTGTCATTTCGTTTTTACAATTTTGAAGTCATACTCACTATGTTTCTTACCAGTGCTCTGGATACAATATTGAAAGGGAAGTCACAATCCGGGCGACAGAAAAGAAGAGAATCTAAGAGCTACACTTCACGAGTTCATGTTTTTGATATTTGTCAGGCATTGAGAAACAGTATAAACAAGCCTTTATGTTCTGGGTATGCACTCAAACCTCCCTGTTTTGTGTTTCATCTTTGTTCTTAATAATTCTAAACAGTCGAGTTTGGTTAAGCCTTAGACCGGGAACATTTTTCACCAAGTTTGCTTGACGCGAGACTTCATGTCCAAATAAATCTTGATCTCCGTATTGTCTGTGGACATGATGAAATGTACCGTAGAATTCTTTGTCAGATTGTACATTACTGTAAATAATCCAGATGCACTTGTGTGCCTTAATTGCTTTCATTCAATTTAGTTTAGTTCACCCGTTTATTTACCCTTTTGTTGCTTCTCATCACGAGTGCATTTATCCCAACAAAAAGGTTTGGGAATAGCCATTCTGATCGGGTAGCATCACAAATTCACAAACTTTTATTCCATGAAGGTAAAATTTAATTAATCACCAATAGAAAGCCATTGCATTTCGCACTAACATTGTGTGAATCTGTTTTTTCTTAGAGGAATATATAATATTGTTGATGACGAACCTGCTCCAAGATCAGAGGTGTTTGCATTTGCGAGGAAGCTGATCAACCAAAGGTGGTCTGGCCGTGTCAAAAACCAACCGACGTCTCCAGTTACTTCCTCTGCAATCGAAGATGAAGACATCACAAGCATCAAAGACAGAGTGGATGGCACCGGAGAGGAGAAAAGAGTGCTAAACACCCGCATGAAAAAGGAATTGGGTGTGAATCTCATTCATCCAACATACAGGTCTGGTTTGTCTAGCATTGTTGAGTCCTTGTGAAATTCGTCATCAAAATGTAGCAGCTACTCTTAACTCTTATCGATTTTATTACCAAACATCAAGACTGTTCAAAGAGGCAGAATCACGCCCCCAAATATCATGATCGCATTGGCATGGTAGCGAGCAACGGAGAAGAAATTTATCACTGGCTTTTGTGCCTTTCTGCTTTTGTTAATTTGATTGTACTGCCATTGTAGCAACTCCAATGCCTGCCCATGGACTTCTCTGTCTCCAGCAGCTAATGCATTAAAACCTGAAAACACAAACGGAATCTTCAAATAATGAATGGAAGCAAGTCCACACTTCAATTTTTTTGCTTCATTTACACTAGGGTGCTGGTCTCCTTGTGTTGGTAAAATTGACTTAGTTGTGGTATATACTTGAGGCCTGTGCAGCAGGAGATGCTTTCCAATGGAGCTTCTGTCCCTTCCAATCAGTTATTAATCCTCCAGCGCCTACGAACACGGGCACCAGCGAAAGGAAATCTTATGGCTGTAAAAGGGCAATTTCAGTGAGGCAAAAAATTAAGTGAGTAGAAACTTGCACATTACTCACAAAATCAATCACCCCCTAGCTAGATCCTGAATCATACAAACTCTCACCTTTAGGCCAGACTCAACCACAAGATCCACAAATCCAGAGGCCAATAGTGCATAGGCATAGCAGTCACAACCATACAAAGGTACATTTACCTGACATTAGAAAAGGAGTTAAGTACTTCAAATAAAATAGCTAT
This sequence comes from Piper longum, assembly GCA_032619315.1. Lineage (NCBI taxonomy): Eukaryota > Viridiplantae > Streptophyta > Magnoliopsida > Piperales > Piperaceae > Piper > Piper longum. The sequence continues at coordinate 6,458 of JAVDBV010001682.1, forward strand.
GCCAACTTAATCGTATGAAAAAATATGGCTACAATGCCAAACAGAAGGTTCAGATGACAGACAAAAATCAGTAAGAGATGATAAACTCTAGGTTGTAACTTCTTAGGTAGTAAGGTCAGTGAGGGCTGTGCAGAAGGGGCTGTGCCATTTTGGCAGGTTATGAGCTCAAACTTCTTTAATCCTCAATTCATCTTGTTTTTCATATCAAGCCTAGCTCCTCAGCGGAACTGGCAATATGAAAGCTAGCTTATTAAGCCAAAATTTGATCTCTGGATCAAACTACAAGTCAAGCAATCGTTCCAAAAAGTTGAGCAAGATAAAATTGGGAGGACAAATTACTACTTATACAATTATAAAATCTGCCCCAAACCTAACAAAGGAGAATTCCGGCCCATATGAATTATGATTAGCTTTACCACTAGTCTGATTTGGACGTTATTTTCTGTTATAATTACGAATAATAGCATGAAAATAACCAATTTAATCGAAAATCATGACAGATAGGCATAAATCCATATAGGTGAAGAACTTTTGAAATAGAGAGTCCCTATCATGAATCTTGGTATATTTAGTAAGCCACAGGCAATCAGGACATAGCATCTGGTGTAGAGGACAGCAGTAAAATCTAATATCAGGTATCAACGAGAAAGAAAATTGAGCAGAGAGGTTGAGCTAACCTTGCCTCTCACACGAGCAAAGGCCTCCGCTGCATCTCCACTGAATAAGTGTGGACTAGTGGTATACCTGATTCAAAGAATATAATTACTTCATCCACAATTATGCACATGATAGGAGCATAAAAAAACATAGCAAAGCTTAAATATGTGAACACCATGAAGCCAATTCACCTTTTAGAAATGATCAAGTAAAATTAAAAGGAAGCATAAAAGCCAATACAACAAGAAGTATCTGTCCGCTCCTAACCAAGCACATATCTCAATGACGGAATAAGACAATCTTGTACCTATCATTTTTTGACAAAGATAGAATAAGGCTCATTCAGGACAAGCTTCACCTAATGATCTACTCAATCACTAATTGCACCTTACAGAACCTTGGATGAGACGGTTTGATACTACAGAAGTAGTTGCTCATTAAAAGGTGCCGAAGAGAGATTTCATGCCATTTTCATAATCTTTGAGAGTACCGGTACTATTTATACATACAAATAAGCTTGAGATAGTTTGCTACATGCTCGAGTAGATACTTCTTGTCCGTTATATGTTTTTTTCCTTCCATAAGCTCCAATCCATCTCTCCTTTAAAATTGGCTAGTCGATAATTCCTAAAATCTGGAAAAAGACACAGTTAGCACAAATAACAGTAATGCAAAGAAAACACAACTAACAACCTAAGGACAACTTGCATCGCCAATTGTTAAATTTTGATATACATACGAATATTCCTTAAGATACAATTATCTCGTACAATTAATCCTATAGTTAAAAAATATTATATAATCAAATCAAATTAAGATGATATCCATTTCTCTTTTTAGAAAATTGCACATGAAGTAGCTTTTGGTGCGACACTAACTATTTTATATTTCCACAGAATTTCTGTCATCAATCCTTAGATGTGTGGATGTGAATACAAAATCCATGACACTAATTTATCTGAGACAAGATGCAGACGATGAAGCAGATAAAAGCAAGAATCTAACGCAAGTAAAAAAGCCACCAAATACCAAAATAATATGCCAAAAAAATTGAAATAACAACCGCCATAGGCACTGCAAGTCTGCAAACAGAAAATGAACTTGTTGAAAATTGAAAGGAAAGAAAAGTAAAGCATGTTGATTTAAGAAAGTAATCATACTACAAAGGTGAACACTCACAATTAACAGTTATTTAGTCATTCTTTTGTAGTGTGCTTATCTTTTCCATTAATATTTAACATAAATGAAAAGTTGTAGCCTCCACAAACTCATGAGCATGAAAACATATACAAAAGGAGAATTTTAGTCTCACTCAAGGTAATTTACAACCTCCTAAGAATCAATAGTTTCCCTCTAGATGATCTTGACACAAAGTTTCACCAGACTAAAAACTGAGAGAAAATACAAACACACCGGTACTCCATCATGAAGAAGCGCAATAAGGGTTCCAAACACTGGCTTCCCTGAAATTTCAGAAAAAAAGCAATATAGTTGGTCATTCAATAGCTCATTTTTTGCCACAAAATAACATAGATATGTATAGGTAAAGGAGAAAAACAGAAAATACCTGTAATAAAACTCGTTGTACCATCAATTGGATCCAAAACCCAGACATAATCAGAAGCATTTTCTCTACACCTCCAACTGTTTTCTTCTCCATATCTATAACACATATTACAGCCAATTACTACCATTTTCTTATATTTCTTCCACCTTTTCACACACACACACACACACACACACACACACACACACACACACACAAACAAAGGTCATTGAAATGGATTTTTAATGTAATCTAGTATCCATTTGTAACATATTGTTATTACAACTGAAAAAGTTTTAATCGCCAGATACCCTTCCTAAGCCCAAACTTCCTCCTTTATCTCGGGCATGGAACCGGCAATGCATGCCAGCCATCATTTATTAGCATTGGCATCCATAAGGACATAAATTTTTGCTATCCAATCCATAAACCAAAATCTACAAAATAGATGAAAGAGACGAACAATCATTATGATAGGACAGAAAACAACAGACATGGCATGGGAAGGAAAATGCTCCAATATGATCGAAACCATCGACTCCTCCGCAGCTCGATCGGCTATGGTCACAGGACCTGCAAAACAACCCATCAATCCAATCAGCCAAACCCATCAAAAACACAACCGACGTACCAAAAAAGAGAAAAACCAAAAAAAAAAAGCACATACTCAAATCATCCTTGTCTACAATCTCGAAGCTTTTCCGGAAGTACTTGCAGATGACCTCCCCGGCCGCGTCGGCCACCGAGTTGGCAACCAGCGTGAACCGATCCATGCCGGGCTCAGCCGCCGACGAGCCCATCGCCGCCGGAACCACCCCGGAGCCCATGGCTGGAACCGGGCCGCTTCGGATGGGCGGCGGAAAAAATGCGAGCTTTGCGGCGGGGAAGGGAGCAGGAGAGGCGGGGGGAGAGAGTTGGAGGCCGGATAGGGGTAGAAGACGCAGGGGGTGGAGGAGAGCATGGGGAGTGGAAGAAAAAGGAGGAGGGAGGGAGTGGGGTTTGAAGGGGGTGGAGGAGAGCATGGGGGGTGTGAATTTGTAGTTGAGACCTTGGGAGGGAGTGACGGAGGTGGTGAATGGTGGCGATGCGCAGGCGCGGCGGCGTTGGTCGAGAGGTCGAAAAGTGGAGTGGGGAAGACGACGAGCGGCGACTGAGTTTGAGCTTCGAGCGATTCATGTTAGTTTTCACTATATAGTTTATTTATTTATTACTTTTGTATTTAATTTTTAAAATAAATTAAAATTTTATATACATTTAAATTGACATACAGTATAATGTCCTTTCATCAAAATTTTTTATAATATTTATTCCTATTATTTGATCTATATTATAGTATAGTATGCGTCTCTGACATTTATTTTCTAAAATCTCTATGTATTGTTATTTATTTAGTTGATATTTGTAAACTTAGGTAAGTTAAAAAATGTATTTACTTAAGAATTTCTGAAAACATAAAATAGGGTTTGTTTTTATATGACTGGGATTAATTTCTACTGCAATTAATTTACTTTTACAAATATGAAATAAGGAAAAAAAATAAACAATAGTAAGAGGATAACAAATTCAATAACTTAGTTAACTCTATTTGAAAAAGTGATTAAGCCTATTAGTTTGTAGTAATTAAATCTGACTATTCAAAATGGTATTGAAACGAACCTAAGATCATATTCAATAGTAGCTTGGACTAGACGTGGACTCGGGCAATAGTCTAGATGTGGATTAGGGAGCTAGTCACGAGCAGGAAAAAAAAAGGAATTCCAAGTACAAAATTTTTAAAGGTGATTGGAGTGTAATAACTCCCAAAAAAATTGATCTTACATCCAACACATCTTGAAATAAGATCCAATATATAAATAAGGATGTGCCTATAAATCTTCATCTTAGCTAATCACTTTTGAAAAGATGACTATACTCATCAATTTGTACTAATAGGTCCAGCTGTTAGAACTAGGTTGTTAATGTTTAGATGGGATTTGTATATAAGTGTGGGTTACTACGCCCTTTTAAGTGGCTAGTCATTTTAAAGCAAAGCCCATAGACCTATTTTTACACAATATTAGTGCCAACTCGTCCCACTAGTAAAAAAGTGCCATCAGAAACCACAAATGTGGTTGTTAAAGAGCAAAAATCCAATCACTAAAGGCTTTAGTGACCGGATTTGCAACCGGATAATGCCATCACAGAAGGTGTGGCCATAGAAGGTGGGGCTGCTAATGAAATTTCAGTTTCAAATTTGTAACTGCTAAAGCGGTCGAAAATGCGGTTGCAAAATATTTGTAATCGGGTATGCGGTTGCAACACTAGTCGCAAATCGGGTGATCATTTGGTTTTGAGTGAATCACAAATATTTGCAACCAAAAATTCATTTACAAAACGGTTGCAAGATGGTCGTAAATCCGTCGTGACTAGTAAAAAACAAGAAAAATATAAATTTCCATTTATTTTGCAATTCCATGTTAAACATTATAAATTAACTAAAAAAATGATAATCATTAACAAATATTTTTAAAATACCATGTATAAAACCATATGGGACATTATAAATTGTTTATCAAATACATAAATATGTAAAATATGATAAATAAAAGTCTAATACAACATCAATGAGAAGGATAATCAAGTAGGAGGATAAGGTCGGCTGGAGAACGATGTAGTTGACTCCTTACGGTCCCGACGAGCATCTTTAACCATAAGAAATATTTGACGAAGCATGATCTCATCTCATCTATTAGCCTCCTACGTCCACCAATCTCTTGTGCACTGATCCCTTTCATCAAGCAACTCAACGAGCCGACAATCCCTGTCACCAGCCTCCTCCCTCATCTACCTCTATCTCCTTAGCCTCGATTGTGATCTCCTGCTACAATCTCATCATCTCTTTTTGTACATATTGCTTGCGAGTCTCTAGCTCCTTGATTCGGTGGAGCAAACGATCGTCAGTGTGAGGTTAGTTGACTGGACCAAAACCAAATTTAACATCATCAGATGGAGCAGAAGTAACATGATGAGATTCTCCTAGGCGGCGTTGCGAAAGATGGTGAATTGTAGTGGGTAGAACCCAATCCATAATATCAATCCTTATTTGGCTCTCTTATTGCAAAGTAGTTGGTAAGAATGGTCGGTACCGTAAGTGAACTCAATGCCCTCACAGTACCAAATACGTAAGAGAATATAAAAAACTTTCTTAGCTAGTTAGTTGAAAACCAATATCAAGGGAAAATATATTATGTACTATGGTATACACTTTATCGTAAACTAATTTCATAAAAACTAACATCGTTTACATGTAAATAATATTAACAAAAGTGAAAACAAAGACTTTATCTAAAACAAAAACACATGTTTAGTCTGTATATGTATTCGGGGGCAGGATTTCTGCCCCCACAAATCAATCTTCGCTTCAAGTCGATAAGTAGGCTCGGTGGGACCAAAGGTGGCCTTGCCACACAAAGAAATTGTGCAAGTTAAATAACTAAAAATAAAATATTGCGAGCGAGGAAAGACACAAGAAATTTTTATGTGGTTTCTTAGGGTTAAATTTGAATCTCTAAGCCAGTGTTAAATTTGAATCGCTAAGTTAGTCCACGATAGTTTAATAACCACGAATTCATTATTTTCCTTGATTTTAACACTTTACACAAAATAGTGAATTTTGCAGCCTTTTAGTTGACTCACCTTTGAAATCTTCAACTCCAATGCCCTGGTTTGTCCTTTACTTGTCTACAAATCTTCAAAATAACTTTGCCACTGCATCCGGAGTGTCCAAAAATGATGAGGGTAGCAAGTTTAATCTCAATCCAACATAGGGAAGGCCTTCAAATTATTTTTTAGAATGATAATTGACTGAATCGGACCGCTTCGGGTTGGTTCAAGGCAGGATAAATGCTAGACTAGATCGAGTGGCATTTATGAGCTTTAAAAAATTCTGGGTGCGCCTAGCTGCAAGTGGTGTGCGATGTGCTGACTCAAATATGGGTTGAGTGGGTCGATGGCATGGTCTAGCTTCATGGTCAGTCAGTGGGAGAGCTATTCATGGTTGCAGACACGAACATGACAAGCATAAACAGGCCCAACAGACCCAGCTTCTTGGGCGGTGCAACACCGACTTCATTGCTCCGTTGATGGTAGTGGGGGGGAATCACCCAGACCGGTAGATCATGGATTAATGAAGCTTTTGGTGATGATACCTTAGCAAGAAGTGGCCGTGTGCAAGGGCGGCAAGGTCAGAAAGTTTCGGCAAACTGATTTTCGGTTGGGCTTTATCACCGTTTTTCTGCAACGATAGCGGCTCAATGTGGTGGGACTTGACTTGGTTTTGTAGCTGGCGATGAGAATGACCAATTGGAGGCGGTGTCATGTCCTGCAGTGGCAGTGGTCGGCCGGACGAAATCCAAAAAGTTGGCTGAATGCTGCTATTGCATTGCTTCGGTGGGCCTCTTTTGGGAAATTTTCCGGCGAGGGCAAGGCTCTTCAACAATGGAGCTTGGTCGGGATTTGTTCTCGGTGTTGAGTAGAATCAGATAAAATTGTCGGTTTGGGTGGCGGTGGCCTAGGCTGGTTGGACGAAGGGTTGAAAGTTGGTCGCTTGTTGCTGTTTTCTGCTGCTACCTTGCTCCGGCGAGCTGCTTCTCGAAGTTTTTCCACTGAGTGTAGGCTTCTTTGGTGGTGGTTCATGGATGGGTTCTGTTCTCGGCTGTGTGAGGAGGGTCCAGTGATGGTTATGGTGTGGCCGGTGATGGCTTGAATTGACCAAATGGAGGCCATAAAGAGGGCTGCTTGATGGCGCTTCACAACTTTGCCCAGTCACTTCTCAAAGCTTTTCTGGCGACAGAAGGCTTCTTTGGCTGGGTTGTGTCAAGGGCACTTCAAACTTTGATTTGGTGGGCTTGGTGGTCGCTGGAGATGGATCTCCAGCAAGGGGCTCCTCCCCTTCCTTCTTCCTTTTCTTGCTTCTTTGTTCTCTAGCTGTTCTTTTATTCTTCAATTTTCTTCAAAGCAACAAGCCCCCATTTTCACAGATTTGTCATGAAGTATTTATAGAAGCCAAGCCTCCCTTCTTTCCCCTTGGTTGGTTCCGTATTTAGTGTCTTGAAATCTTCACCCGCCTCTACTTAGCCGCTCTTTCTTATCTTCTTCCTTTGATGTTAGAACCACTGTGAACTATTTCTTAGCTGATGGCTAGCTGTGAAGGCATAGTGTAAAACCCGTGACTCAACTCGAGTTAGAGTTTTACATTAGCAAACCGGTTGGTTTGAGTCAAGTCACTTTCGTTACTCACGTGCTGACCCGAGGCCAGCCATGCGTTATGAGCGATGAGGGTGGGTCAAGTGTACCTTAGTACATGATGATAATGTAAAAAAAAAATGATGAAAATGAGTTATCAAAGTATATGATAATATGAAGTTATGTTTTATATATTTTATTGTAGAATTATTTTTAGGCAGAATAATGCATTAAGACGCGTTATATAGCAGTTTGGGTGGGTTATTGGTTATAGAACATGTCATTTTGAGATTATGGAGTGTATTATATTTTATGTTATTTTCCCATACTTTTGTGGATTTTTTTTGGAATTTATTTTGAGCTAGTTATTATTTTTAACTCCAATCAGAGTCGAGCCAACATATTTTAACATATTTTTTACCCGGATGCTTTCCCCTACTCATCCCATTACTGACGCCATCCACGCCATCGATGCCTCCTCCAATCGTCACACCACCACTGATCGACACCGTCGAGCTCCGAGTGAGTGTCTCTGTGTCGGCCCCCACAATCCAAGTTGCCGCCTGGCCTCCACGATGCCCCGATGCATCTAGAATGTGACTCGCTCCTGACACTGATTCCGTTGCCGATCGACACTGATTCTGTTTCCATCACCACCCCTTCCACCACAAGTAACTTTTCCCCACACTAAGTGATGCCGCCGAGGCTGGCTAAGGGTCAATCGGGCAAGCGGATTGACCTCGACCTTCATGGTCATCGCCGGAGATCATCGCCGCCAGCAATCATCGCCGTCGCCGTGGTTGCAATGAATTCGCCAAGCCATGCCGACCCACAGCCTCAATATCCTCACAAAAAAATTCGCCGAAAAATTGCCAAAAAGAGCCAAAAAATCAGATTCGCCCAGCCAAACCCAATTGAACTTCGAACGCCACTAGGTGCCAAATCCGAGTCCCGATGTAACACCCCAAATCTGGTTCACCCTCATGAACCAAACCGGCAT
>JAVDBV010001683.1:0-13312 GCA_032619315.1 Piper longum
CCGAGCTCAAATCCCCGTCGACGTCCTCCTTCGGTCGGAGAAGATCGACGGCTGGTTCGACCTCTTCAACGACCACGGCCAGAAGCACGACAAGGCCAAGATCCATGTCTGGCTGCACTTTACCCATGCAAAAGATGAGGCCAATTGGGGGAGAGGGATCATGTCGCCAAGCTTCCCCGGCGTGGACATCTGCTACTTCCCCCAAAGAACTGGTTGTCACGTCACGCTGTATCAGAAAGCTCACCTTTCAGATAGCTTCCGACCCAACATCAGCATCGCCGGCGCCGCCAGCGAGGAAGTTTACGAGCCAGCGAGGTACTGGGAGGACCTATACAATGCCATATCTGAGGCGAAGCACTTCGTGTGTGTGGCCGGTTGGCCAGTGAATGCCTCCACTACTCTGGTGCGCAATTCTAAGAGGATGATTGGTGGTGCAGAGGGGGTCACCGTTGGAGAGTTGTTGAAGAGGAAAGCAGAGGAGGGCGCTGCTGTTCTTGTCATGCCATGGAATGATAGGACTTCTCTTTCATTGCTTGGGAACGCAGGGATCATGCAGACCCATGATGAGGAGACGAGGAAGTTCTTTGACTGCATTAAGGTGAAGTGCTTCTTGTGTCCCAGGTATTAAATTATCACTTGTTATTTTTTATTTTTCGCTTTTCATAAAATACGAATTTTGCTCAGATACCATATTGAATTATCACTTCCTTTAAAAGTTTCACTTTGTTTTGCTTTCGGAGAGATTCAGACCAGGGTTTTGGCTATTACCGTTTCACTTAAAAGTTTCATTTTGTTTTGTTTAAATTATCACTTCAGTTTCATGTTTTTGTTGCTTTCAGAGGGATTCGGATTCAGGCTTTGTATCTGATACCATAATGTTGTTATCGGCGGCTTGCTGTCAGTCTGTTGCCCTATTGAATTATCAATATATTTAAAACTTTCGTTTTGTTTTGATTTTGGCGGGATTCGGACACAGGTAATTTAGCTATGAGACTATCTTGAATTATCAATTTCATTTATAAGTTTCATTTAAAATTAATCATTATTATAATTATATTGATAATTAAGATAAAAAGGTCAAAAATATTAGATTGATATTTAAATTTTTTATGTGAATTTTAAGTAGTGATATCCATTAAACTTAATGAATAGATGTGGTTATGAAATATTACTCACGTTTATATTATATATATATATGCTCTCATCAAGATAATACAATTTTTATTTTTTTAAAATTAGACAAAACTATTTTTCAGTATCCAACCATAATTTCATGATTATATGTGACCAAAGCTGATACAAGAGTATCAACTCATACTTCTTTTTTTTTTTTTTTTACCTTTACCTTAAAAAATCTTAAGCTTTGAAAATCTTTAATCTCTAACCTTGACACCAGGAATGCAGATGAAGCTCTCACGGAGGTGCAGAGGGAGGTGGAGAAGGCGGAGACGGTGGTGCAGTTCACCCACCACAAGAAGACAATGGTGGTGGATGCTCTGTTGGCCCATGGAGTCGACGAGCAGCACCGACAGGTTGCGAGCTATGTTGGCGGCATTAACATATCCGATGGGAGGTACGACAACAAGATTGTTGAGTTTCCGTCTCCCATTTATATTAAAAAATTCAATTGTCAATTTTTAATTTTTCGTTTATCGTACTAATAGTTGTATTTCATATACCGATGTGTAATTTCGTCTTTTTCTACATAAATTTAATGAGGTGGCTTCTAGAATTCTATTCATATTCTTTTATATAAATAAGAATTTTCTTGATGTTAAACATAACATCTTTTTGAAAGTTTTGAACACATTTGACTCATAAATGTGGAGTTTTAAAAAAAAAATTTATCATCTCAAATTGAAGTCAGGTCGTAATCAAGGTATAAGATCGATTTAATTTTTTTTGAATTGTATGTTATTTTTTCAATTTCTAATATATTTTATTCTCAAGAACTGTATCTTTCAGATTTTATTATTGGTATGATTTGAGGTATGAGAGTTTTTTTAAATTTTATTTGATATTTGATTTTAAGAGATTTATTAATCAAAGTTATTAAATAGGTTGGTTTTCTTTTCCCTAAATTGGAGGAAAGTTTTCATCCATTTTTTTAATCTCTGTGTCTCTTATTAATCTTATATTTATTTTCATTTTATTTTTTAAAAAAAAGATTTTTTAGGTTATTTCTTAGAACGTTTATTTCCCAATAAGAGCCACCCCATCTTCCGACATCTCGACTCCCTCTTCCTCGACGAGTACCAGCAGAAGAACTTCCCCCACGCCGACCTGTGTAGCAGCGGGCCGAGGGAGCCATGGCACGACGTCCACTCCAAGCTAGAAGGAGCTGCGGCATGGGACGTGCTCACCAACTTCGAGCAGGGATGGGCCAAACAAGCTCCAAAATAGATCCAAGACAGCTTGGTGAAACTCAAAGAAAGCCCAGTCGCGTTCTGCTTGCCATCCATCCAATCCGAAACTGATCGCACGAATTCATGGAATGTCCACGTTTTCCGATCAATCGATGATGCGTCCGTGGTGGGCTTCCCCTTCAGAAGCATCGAGGTTGACGCTAATGAGCGGGAAAGATGTGACAATTGACCAGAGCGTTCATGTTGGGTACATAGAAGCCATTAGAAGAGCTGAGAGGTTCATATACATTCAGAAATAGTACTTCCTACGAAGCTGCTATGCATGGAAGGAGAGCCAAGATTGTGGGTGCTTGAATCTTGTTCCCATGGAGATTGCTCTCAAGATTGGCAAGATCAGATCCAACGAGAGGTTCGCGCTGTATATAGTGACACCAATGTGGCCGGAGGGCGACACTGTCCAGGCCATCCTCCATTGGAACCATCTCACCATGGAGATGATGTACTAGGTCATAGCTCAAGCTATTGAGGAGGTGGGCCTTGGAGGCAAAGCTCGTCCCACCCATTACTTGAACTTCTACTGCCTTGCCAGCCGAGAAGATCCTCGTGTTGGAGAATATGTTCCCCCAGAGAGACCAGAGCAAGGCTCTAACTACTGGAATGCACAAATCAACCGTCGGTTCCTCATCTACGTCCATGCAAAGCTTATGATCGGTACGTTCACACACAATACAAACTTAGCTCAATTTTCATAACATGTTAATTTTAGCTCATACTTAATGAATTTGGTGGCAGTGGACGATGAGTATCAGATCATGGGTTCGGCAAACCTGAACCAGAGATCGTTGGATGGGGCAAGAGACACGGAGATTGCTCACGGATGCTACCAACCAAAGCACCTCAATGGCCAGCATGAACATGCCCGTGGACAGTTCTATGGGTACCGGATGTCACTCTGGTACGAGCACTTGGTGAACCCCAAGGATCATTCAGAAGAGTTCGCCGTCTTCAAGGAGCCAGAGAGCTTGAGGTGTATCACAGTGGTGAAGGATTTGGCGATGGGTCTGTGGCAGATGTACACGGGAGGATGTGGTGGATCTTCCTGGGCACATGCTGCCATTTCCGATTGAGGTGGCCGAGGATGGGGGAGCTGTCGGAGCTGCCCGAGGACGGGTTGTTTCCAGACACCAAGGCCAGTGTGAAGGGGAAGAAGTCCGACGTTCTTCATCCTATACTTACCACCTAATATGTGCAAGATTGAAGGGCCATTTCTTTGTGCTATGTTATGGTGTACTGATGTTGAATAAATTTTTTTTAAATATATATTATTCATTGATAATTGATTTGTGAATAAGATAAATATTACAATTATATAGGACTTTGCATTTCTTTGTAGTTGAACAATTCCTATCAATCGTTAGAATCAAGATGGTGTTTCTACTGTAGTACTGAATACAATTGATTCGGTGTTCTCTTGTAAATTGCAGGTTTAATGAGAGAGCAGAATGAATTGTTTATCACAACTGAATCCATTTCTCTTTTCTTTGTTGAAGAGGAGGGATAATGCTCCACTCTTTCTATTCCATTCAGGTTATCAAGGAAATCGAATTCACATTCTCGGGGAAGTTGGTTTTCATTCTATATATTTACTAGACAACATGCAGCATTATACATGATTTATAATAAATTTTTGTGAAATAATAAGATAAATTATATAATGATTTAATATCTTAGTATGAGTTTTGATTGATTATGGCATTAAAATAAATTTTAATTGAATAAAAAGATAAATTGTAATAATTTGATTTATTATATTTTATCTTTGTCATATTTTAATTAGTTAAACCTATTTTTTTAACTAGAGGGTAGCATTGAAAGGAATAGGTTTAACTTCAAATGATTATGACTCGCCCTGTTCAAATGGCGTCTTGTCTAATACTTGTCGTCGCTTATGCTTATTTGTAGTATCTTGTCATATACACCTGCTAATGGTGGTCGAGTTATTCTTATTGCTTATACGCAATGTTGATTTTCTTCGTTCACTTGTTAACATAATAAATTTCAAAACTTTTGTTTTGAATGATTTATGGCATGCAAATGTGATCTCTCATTGCGAAACCTTAGTTACTTATAATTCGAGTGGCCGCACTCACTTTGTAAAATTGCTGAGTGCATTATAACATGCCGTTTTATTATTTTACAATATTATTCTATTTTTTATTTACAAAAATATTTATTTTGTTAAAGTCTTTTTAATTAGAACTCGTTATGCATCATCTGACTATTTTATCATATTATTCATTATTTCCTATTTATAGAAGCAAATCAAATTATAACTTTACCTTTTATTATTATAATTAGAAGTAAAAAATATAGATCATATAAATCATACTTAATAATTTTTAAGTAAGGAGATTTATGAAATTAACATATTAATGAATATTGACTAAATAACTAATAATAATATATCAAGATTTTAAAAATAGATGTAATATATAAGATTACAATAAATAAATATATACTATAACACAAATCAAGTAATAAAAATAAATATCATAGGAAAAAGTTTAGTTAAAATGTATTATATTTTAAGTCAATTTAAATTTATATTAAAATTTTAATAAATGAAAATAGCCAAATATAATAATAATAATAAATTGTTAAAAAATATTAAAAAATTATATTATATTGCACGACGAGTGATTAGTTTTATAAAGAATACTTGCTTTTTATTTGGAACTGTAGATTAGCCCAACATGGACTTGTAGCCTTAGTGTTGCCAACATGTATCGGTTCGGGTTTTATAGAACCCAAACTAATAAGAGTATTCAACATGAACCTGAATTGAACCTGAATTTATGTACTTTAATTCAGACCCCCGAATCAAATTCGAACAGATAATAAATATATTATATATGTTATATTAAAATTTACAATATTATATTGCACATGCATGACAAGTGATTAGTTTTATAAAGAATACTTGATTTTTATTTGGAACTGTAGCTTAGCCCAACATGGACTTATAGCCTTAGTGTTGCCAACCGGTATCGATTCGGGTTTTATAAAACCCAAACTAATAAGAGTATTCAACTTGAACTTTAATTGAACCTGAATACATGTATTTTAATTTAGACCCGAATTAAATTCGAACAAATAATAAATATATTATATATATTATATTAAAATTTACAAAATAAAATATTTTATAATAATTACTCTTATTTATAATATATATATATATATTATACATAATATTAAATAAAGAAAAACTAAACTTAAAAATAAAAATTAAATATTTATTATTTTAGGTCTTTATAGGGGTTGGGTCCTTTGAGACCTATATTTTGACATAATAATATAAAATGGATATTAATACCGAAACCCTTAGATCCCAATCTAATATTTTTAGGTTGTCGGGTCGAATTGGGTACAGGACCGATTGGCAACCCTAGATAACCTAATACGAGTTTTCATTCAATGTATTCAACCGCAGTAAAAGCACTGTTCTGAGTGTGACGGCCGCGGGCCTATGGCCTAGTCCCAATCACACTATCCGTGAAAAAAAGAAGAGTGACAAGCTTTGCAATTAAGGCTGTCGTGGGTTCGGGTGCCTACAAAATCCTAGTGGGGCTGACTTGGTACACATTTAATATAAGGAAAATACTTTCTATAATAATAATATTATGGTATCAAAGTTCATTGATTCCATATTAGATTGTATTACGGATTGGACATTATTTAGGCCTATGGGGGATGAAGATTAAACTTGTTTAATTAAAATAACGAAGTATTATTTAGACTATCTAGATAATTAGACTTCTTATCTACATAAAATCACGAATTGGAAATTATCTGATTACCACATGTTAGACCAAAGGTCAAAGTTGCTTCACAAAAATAATTCGAATCATAAAAAATGTATTAAATTGGTCAAACATATTTGTAAAGAGTGTGAGAAGATATTATCTAATAGTTGTTGCCATTAAGTGAGTCTCAACCTCTAGTAAATAGATGGAAATTAAATAATTATTTATAATATAGGTAAAAAATAAAAATTTTAAAGATGGAATCCCCTTGCCACTAATAAGAGAAAAAATTTGCACCAAATTTACCTAAAGCCTTTTCCAACTCTTCCCTGAATCTAAACGAGTATGAAACACGTAGTTAATTTTAAAAGTATACCTCCGTGTGGTTAATTCTAAGGGGATACTTTCTAAAGAGTAAAACTCTTGTAAATTCTATCTTCTAATTTATGAAGAGCACAGCTCTTTGAGAAGGCATATATTTTTTCTAGAAAATATTTTTAAAGGATATACACCATTTTTTAATGATATACATCCACCTTGGGGATGCACTTTTATGACATTTTTTTATATTTATTTATTGATAATTTTTTTTTTGCTAAAATTGATATATGTATTACAAAGTATGGCTTTATATTGTGATATGTTACCCTTTTCACAAAAATAAGTTTTATTTTTATTTTTAAAGCTATAAATGTAAAAGGATGATAATCACTTTAGGATGATAAACTTTTAAGGGTCATAGTTTATGTGAAGTGTTTTAAATCTGTAAACTACGATTTGACCTATATGAATTTGAAAATTAAAATAAAAAACATGAAAACAAAATTATATAAATGGTTGGAAGAAATGCAATAAATAATTGTCCATTAGATATTAATGAAATAAGTATGATATTTAATTTTTTGTATTGGGAACTTTTTGATTAATGATTATCTTAGTGTGTGTTTTTTACATTAATTGTTTTAAAATTTGATATTTCTTTCTATTTTTCTGCAATAATTAATTAATTTATATCTATTACTTTTATAATTTAGATGTTTTCATAATATTTTAGGTTTGTAGTTTAGTTAACTTTAAATAATAATTTATATTAAAAATTATTAATTTGATTGTTTATATGTATAATAATTATAACATTATTCTATTTGTAAAGATATGCATTGAGCAGAGCTAATGACTAGTTTCATAAAATTAAGTGAACTTTAACATCCCGTAAAATTATTTTCATGTTTATTTTTATAAAATATAATAAAAGCAATTGTAATTTATGCTTTGATCTACTACTAAATCTTTGTAAATTATCAAAAATTTTGCTAAAAATATTATTAGATAAATCTTTTATTTGATTAACCACTTCTCTAACTTAAGCTTATTAATTTATAATCAGGTCAATATATGTACCGTCTAATCTTTATGAATAAAGGAGAACCAAAAGGAGCACACCAATGAAAAATAAGAGATTTAACTAACAAAATATAATAAAATAATAAAAAATATTAAATTATTGTAATTTTTTATTTAACTAGGATTTACCATTTTCTCATTTTAATTTAGAGTATATACATAAAATCAAAGTCTATTTTTAATATAAAGTTATGTAAGGGTGCCTAATGGTATGGTTAACAAGGGTACGTGATCTCACCAAATCCTAACGGTAAATTTTTAAATACCAAATAATACCACTCAGCTATACTCGTTATATTGCACACGGTTTTTTTAAATCAGGTAGGGTTGGAGCTTTTATACTTTTTAATCAGTATCTAAGTTTTTAGTATGAAATTTTAATAAGATTTTTTTGTTTTGGTTGAAAATTTGATATTTTACTCTGTATTTTTCTGACAAAATATTGAAGAGAGAATATATATTCTTAATATTTAATAGAATATTAATTATAAAATATATTTTAATTTGGTTCAACCCATGTCATCTAAAACTTCAATATGATTACCAGTTTAATATTTAAAGCTACCGTGGTTTAGATAATATTAGGTTAAATCCCATCGGTACAATTAATTTTTTTTTCAATATTAAACTTAAAAATTGAATAAATTCGAGGAGTTTTGGGTGACGGTAGGAGGTCCGGAAAAGTTAGCAACAAGTTGTGATCAGAGAGACTCGAGTGAGGCTGCTCCGCATGCCCGACGCATAGCGCCGCCGCCGCCGCCGCCGACATGAAGCAGCCCCTCCTCCCCCGCAAACCCTCCGCCGCCGCCGGCGACACCTCCACCTCGCACCACCACCGGCCCCCTCTCTACCACGGCCTCGACTTCCTGGGCCTCAAGAAGCGCGGCCACGGCCTCCGGTCGTGGATCCGGGTCGACGCCGCCGGCAACTCCCAGATCGTCGACCTCGACAAGTTCACCATCATGCGCCGCTGCGACCTGCCCGCCCGCGACCTCCGCCTCCTCGACCCGCTCTTCGTCTACCCCTCTTCCGTCCTCGGCCGCGAGCGGGCCATCGTCGTCAACCTCGAGCAGATCCGCTGCATCATCTCCGCCGACGAGGTCCTGCTCCTCAACTCCCTCGACAACTACGTGCTGCAGTACGTTGTGGAGCTGCAGCGCCGCCTGCCCGTCGGGGAGGTCGAGAGGGACCGGGCGGCGGGGTTTGAGGGCGGCGCCGGGTACCCGCTGCCGCCGGCGTCGGCGGCGGATTACCTGCCGTTTGAGTTCCGGGCGCTCGAGGTGGCCTTGGAGGCGGCTTGCTCGTTCTTGGATACCCAGGTGAGTTGGGAAAAGCTTGGATTTTTTATTTGATTTTGAAGTTTTGATACGAAAAAGTTTGATTCTTTTTGCTGTTCCTATTGCTGATGTTCTTATAATTTCTATTTGATTCATGCCATGTGCATGGTTCTTTGTCTTGTTTGATTATATGAGCTTCTCTTGTCTGTGGAACGAACTTAATGCACCAAATTTGGATTTTGAGTTGATTTGAAGTTTTGATTTAACAAAAGTTGGAGTCTTTTGTTGGTTTTTTTAATTAAAAAATCCCTATTGTTTTTGTTAATTGTTTGTATGATAAGTTGTATCTTGATTCTAATAGCATGGTCATGATTCTTGCTTCATTATGGGAATGGGATTGTCTGTCTGGAACTTAATGTGTCAGTCAAGGGGGAAGCACGATTGTTGAATTGCTGAATTTTTTCTTTGTTCATTTCTTGGTGATTTGGTTAGAGCAGATACTCACAGGAAAGAAGATATCTTTAACAGACATTTTTCTTTATTGTCATTATGCATATATAATGGCAGAAGCTGTATGCCTGGTGTCTTGTTTGGACGAAGAATGCTTTTAAATGATATGCATTTGTTGATAGGACTAATGTGTCTGGCATTGAATATTGCTATTGCATTATTAGAAAATAAATTGTGATTGTTAATGTGCTTTTTGTCCTATTTTGTAGTTCGTTTTCTCCTCCTTAAATATATGTCAATAGTGATGATACTGAACATGGATTTTTTAACGTTAGTGGGTTTTTTTTTTTGTAATTTTGTATAGGCGTCAGAACTTGAAATAGAAGCTTATCCTTTGTTAGATGAGCTGACATCAAAGATCAGCACTTTGAACTTGGAAAAAGTCCGACGGTTGAAATCCAGATTAGTTGCTCTGACTCGAAGAGTACAAAAGGTGTCTTACTGCTATATGGTTCTGCAATTTCTGCTTGTATTGCACAGTTCAGTGCTCTTATGGGATGTTACTTTTCTAGGTTAGAGATGAGATTGAGCAGCTTATGGATGATGATGGTGACATGGCCGAATTGTATCTTACAGAAAAGAAGAAACGAATGGAAGCTTCTCTCTATGGGGATCAACCTTTGGGGTTTGGCTCCTTCGGTGGTGCTGCACAATCTGCATCTGCACCAGTTTCTCCTGTTTCTTCTCCTCCTGATCATAGGAGGCTGGACAAAAGTTTGAGTATTGCCCGAAGTAGACATGATAGTTTTAAAAGTAACGACAGCATGTCAGAAAATATAGAAGAGTTAGAGATGTTATTGGAGGCATATTTTGTTGTCATTGATAGCACTCTCAACAAACTGACTTCGGTACATATTTCCTACTTTTTGTCTTATTTAAGGTGTATATGGATCGTCCTATTGATTTCTTTTCTCTCTCGTTTTAGCTGAAGGAGTACATTGATGATACGGAGGACTTCATTAACATTCAGCTGGTAACAGCCTTCTCTAGTTGTGATTACCTTTATTAGTTGTTTTCTATGCTAGGTTAAGAGGGCCAAATTGGTGAACCTATTATCTTTCACCCACAAGGATGTTTTCTGCTTGTCATTAGATCAATTATTCTACCGTCTTTGTTGATGCCATAATCACCACCATCTTCATAAGCATCATGATCATCATCATCATCATCATCATCATCATCATCATACCACCACCGCCACGCTGTGGCCACCATCTTGTAATTTGCATCCTTATCTTGCCGTATTCACCATCATAATCATCACGCCACCACCAGCACCATCATCTCGTAATTTGCATCCTTATCTTGCAGTTTCACCATCTTCGTCATTGTAAACGTCATCATTATCATCACCTTATTTCACATTGATTTTGGGTTGGCAGAATGGATTTTGTAAAGCTAATTGTTGTGACATTTGATAAAACCATGGTCATGCAAAGAATGATAGGTATTCATTTCACATGTCCGTCCAACGAGAGAAGAGTTAGATAAAAACTGGCCGCCTTTTTATACAATAATTCATCTCTTTTTCAAGCCCTATAATTTATATCTTTCTGGAATGCATAATGGGGAGATACAGCTAACCCTTTATAGGTTACAACTTATTGATTGGCAATGGGATGTTTGCTCCAGAAATACTACTATACTAGTATTGAAGTTGAACCTCTCATCAATCCCTGCAACAAGCATATAAATGATTATTAGTTGCAGTTCAATGAGTGGATGTTAAAGACTCTCGAGACAATAATTTAATTTGCAGTATTACTGGCGTGGGGAGCAAGTTTGAAAGCATGTTTCACGAATGAATTTATCTCTAACTCTACTAATATAAGAGGGGTTTTGCGTTCAATGTTTTATATTGTATGTATTGTCCTATGCAACGTCTGTTGATTGTCTTAAGTGTATACTTATGTGTTGTAGGATAATGTCCGGAACCAGCTGATCCAGTTTGAGCTTCTGCTTACAACTGCTACTTTTGTGGTCGCCATATTTGGTGTTGTGGCTGGCATATTTGGGATGAACTTCCCAATATCATTATTTGAGAACTCAAAGGCATTCTCATGGGTGCTTGTCATCACGGGAGTATGTGGCATTGTAATTTTCTGTTCCTTTTTATGGTTTTTCAGGTATAGAAGACTCATGCCCCTATAAGGGTAGAAAAGATGAAAGACCACTGAGATGATGGACTGTATATTTTAGGCATTGAAAATCATCTTGTACATGACGCTTACTTGCAGAAAACCAATTGGATTATCAGAATTCCAAAGTACTGTTGGAAAATAAATTGAAATTGTTGGCATGGAACCAAAGTCCTTTGCTTATCTTAGGCTAAATTTTTCCAAAAAAAAAGTTCAAAATGCTTGATAAAAAGTTCTTTCAAATATGTTCAAAAGTCATGTGATTTTATTTTCCTTTACTGTTCATCGTGCTCCATTTGCAGCAATTTTTTTTTTAACAAGGCAAATGAACACACCACACACCCACTCACATCACACCAGTCATTATAAGGTTGAGAGCTTACTCAATGACAATTAATCAAATCAACACCTTCGACAAAGTGGGTGTCTTCAACCAACAAATGGGCCAAATCCAAAAGGACATTTGCAACACCTTTAACTACGTGTGGTCAAGCATTTCATGCCATAGGCTGTAATTTGTGAAAAAACCAGAACACATCATGTAGTTCACCTAGCTATGATCATGAAGTCGAACATACTAATTTGGACTATATATGCAATACTAACCTTAGAGCAATGTAGTAGTCAATTAGATGCCAAGAGATCGAGATATTAGCAACATTTTCAACTAATTGAACATTTTATGCTCTGATTAACTTATTATTACACTGCAAATAAAATCTTCAATATCCAAATAGATTCCTAGTAACAGGATTAATAGACATAAAAAATGCAGTCAAGAGTAAATAAAATCATCACTCCCGAAGTAATACCAAAAGATTACCCCTTCTCAGATATTCGATCGTCTTTGGTTTACTAATTTTTCCCAATAATTATTGTAGGGGCCGTGTTCCTTAGTTCAGATCGTATGGTTTGCAGAGGAAAATATTTCATGCTTTGGATTTTGAAAACCAGTGAAGCACTCCTATTTATAGCCACCCCCGATCGCTGTAAATTACAAAAATGGCTTTTTTATCTAATTTACTAGGTAAAAAATAAGGGTATTTGGTAATTTTTTAAAGTCCTACACAATCTGAACTGTGTGTTACTTGTACTTACAAAGGCTAAACCCGTGTTTATTTGATGCTTCATGATTCATTTTATTTTTCATAAAGAAAAATCTTTGGTGCCCCCAAATTTTTCCATCTCGAGTTTGTTTGGCCAGTAGATTCTAAGTGGCTAATTAAATGAACTAATCAACCTCAAAGTCGGAAAATTCGAAAATAAAAAAATTGTGGTACACGGAACATTTATATCATAAAATAAAATACTTATCCCAATACTTGAAAATTACCACTTGTAAAGCAGAATAAATTATTGTGCTTTAATCAGCACAGCACTGGTACTACCGCAGCACAGCCGGTACACATCTGTCCTTGTCTCTAACGACACAGCCAGCTATGCCATCTAATCCATGGAGAAACGCCCCGGACCTTTCTTCCATGGATCAAAAACTCATTGCTCTAATTTACTCAGACTTCACATGGTGCGCTGGGAACAAAACAAATATCAAAACAAACCCACACAATGCAATGCTCACACTCGTGCAAGAAAAAAAAACTCAAAATCAAAATAACACAGGAATCAAGGGCGCCAGTCCACACAAAGCTGTCTTCCACACTTCCACCATCCCCACCACAGAGGTCGACCCACCGGACTTATCCTTCCCGGAGCTCGCCGGCTTCGACGTCGCAGCCCCCGGCGGCGATGGCGGCAGGGCCAGTGGGTGGACCACCACGCTCACCTTCATCCCGCTGTAGCAATAACCCGTC
>JAVDBV010001684.1:0-12632 GCA_032619315.1 Piper longum
CCCCTTCTCTATAGCTTCTATTCGATTTATTAACTCATTACTCAAGTTGTTTTTTTTTTTTTTATTTGTATAAACCCAATTATTATACAGGTCCTCTGGGGATCCTTTTTCTGTCGTGTATAAAGACATCTTTTTTTGTTTGTTATTGTCTCCTTTTTCCGAAGTTCTATTTCCTTCGGATAAATCGAAAACCCCAGAGTATACCTTTTTTTGAGGGCGGAACAAAAAAAGAAATTTCGAAAATTTCCCCCTTTCCCCTTGACTCGAATTCGAATCCTACGAACTGAACTTGAGCAAGGTTGTATTCGACTTAATTCGATTCGATTATAATTCAAATTCGACTAGTAGCATGACTCGCTCGATAAAATAATATAATAATATAATTATACTAATAAGTTTAATTGTAACTAATTATATTTATTTATATACAATATAATAAGAAAAAAAAATGAGATAGTTAGAATGGTAGATAATCAAGTCATTAACTTTAAAGTTAGGTTTAAATCAGTCAATTTTATTTTTTTAATTAAGTTAAACAAGTCGATTTCAGGTTCACAAACGAGTTAAATTCGACCTCACAGCTTAAATGTATTCGAGCTCGAGTCGAGTTCGAACATGTATTCAAAATTAATTCGATCTCGAGTCGAGTTCAAACGAACTTTGAACTATTCGAGCCAAGCTCGAACACAAGTCGAGCTCGGCTCACTCGCTCATTTAACACCCATGTCTAATCAACGAATTAATTTAATGCAACACCTGATTAATTTTTTATCATCTCGTAGATTACATAAAAGCTGCCGATCGCCATACCATATGACACATCAGTGAACTGTAGCGGGCAATCCATGTCATAAATTTCGTATTTACCCTTCGGGAATTTATTCACTTAAGACATACGTGGGCATATAAGCGCATAATTACCACCTGCACATAAACTTGTGAAATGTTAACCTGCTCTGTACTACACGGGCGCAAGAACAGGGGCACAACCAAGACTGTTTAAGTGCACTTGAAAACATTTACCATTTCCTTTTACAATTTCTTGACTATTAATCATTAAGGAACTGTCAAGTTTTGACGATTTTGACGGTAATTGATAGATAATTGGTAAATTTTAATTTGAATACATAAATTGTAGGCAATTCAAAACCAATTGTCACTTAGATCGCATATTTATGATAAATTATTTTTTTTAATAAATATAATAGTATAAAATTTTAATTAAATATATGAATAATATTATTCATTTAAAAAAAATTAAACGGTAAAACAAGCTTTTGCCGCTGCCGTTTCAAAATGAGATTCATGCAAATAAATTTACCACTTTCTTTTACAATTTTTTAAAAAGTAAAAAATATACTCAACCATTTTAAGTCAATTTAATTGGAAACTATGCTCAAACAACGGCAATCTAGAAATTCGCAAGTGAAGTGAAGACAATACAGGGAAAGAGAGCACCAGCTGACCCGTCGTGGAATGCAATTGCAAAAGAAATCTAGTTTAACAACGCTTAAAGGATAAGCCGCTTGGATCGCATGCCACGCTTAGAAGGAAAAACCGAGCTCGGCAAGCCCAACAAAAAACGTTGGCAATGCTTATGCTGAAAAAAGAAAGGAAGGGGAAAAAGTGAATTACCACACACTAGTAGAAGATGAAATCCTAGTGCATGTTTTTAAACTTCTGCATCGTTAGCATGCTCAAGTCCAAGTAGCGCCGGGCGCAGTTGGTGAGGCATGTACTCTCACCGCCGCTCATGCTGCTACCGATGCTTCCCGTAATGCACTTGTCCCAGCAAAGATCAGTAATCTTCGCCACCATCTCATTTACCATCGCTCTTTGCTGTTCTTGCTGCAAATAGACAGAGGCCATCGATCGATCAAAAACAAAAAAAAAAATAATAATTACATAACGCCCTTTTACGGCGGCTTGATAAACTTGTTTTAAGTTGTTTAAACATCCAAAATGGTAGCCTCCTATGGTCTCAAATCGTGAACAAAGAATCTTTTCTACACATGTAACAAAATTAGTCTTTCAAACATGTTGACTTAACCCCGAACGAAGTTCACCACAACTAGATTAGACGCGTAATGATTCGAAAAATGTATCATTTTTATGACATCAACTAGAAATTTCTATACATCCGAAGAACATGTTCTTAACGAAGGATCTATCTAAAAGTGAAGAAAGGAGTCGGCTTCAAAGCTCCTCAAACTCGGGCATAGATTGTAAAAAAAAAAAAAAAAAAGTAAGAAGAAGAAGAAAGAAAGAAAGAACCTCGAGTAGCATCTGCAACTTGGCCGTATCCTCCCGAGAATCCATGGCGTCGGCGTCGGTTTGCGGGTTTGATACAAGAAGAGAGCAGTCAGTGGAGACTGCTTGGCTGGGAGAGGAAGGTTAGGAACTAGGGCTTTCTCAACTTTTAATGGGCCGTTGATGAGTTGATGGGTGTTGTTGCCTCGGCCCATTATCATCAGCCCATTAATATGCTCTATTTTATTTTATTTTATTTTATTTTCTGTGGGAGGTGGATGTGCTTGCAATACTTACTCCCCCGGGATTCCAAGCATCGACGACTGTAATAATAGCTAAATTTAAATCTTAGTTGAAAGCTTCATTAATTAATGTATTTACTCATCAAATGCAAAATATCTGTCGAGCAGGAACCTCATGTAGCTTGTTGGTCTTATGACACATATATCATGTCTCTGGCAATAAGAAATCAATCAAGTGTCTTGCTCCTAATACCTTGGATACCGAGTTGTTCGCATTTCTTTTCTGGTTCTTCCTGGTCGGTCGATTCAATCACATATATGAGGAAAACACAAAAAGATAATTTGTCATTTTCAAATGTTATGTGGCTTTGAGTATTGTGTGGGCAGGTTCGTGCGATTTCTAAGACTATCTATCTCGTCAACAAACCAGAAGTTCTAGCTTTCAACTAGGAGAATTTCCAAGAAAATTTGAGAAAAACTCCTAGTAAAAAAATTTGCCATTTTTCTTTTATATTCACTTTATCAAATTATTTCCATACAACAACAACGAATCATTTATTTTATTTTATTTTTTTTATAAAAACACACACACACACACACAATGAGCTGATACAAGATATGAAGGCGATGATGACGAGTAAAATCGAGAAGGCGCTAAACACAAAAGCCACAAAAAAAAATAAAAAAAGGAAGAAATGTTCCTGTCAACGATGCTAAGGCATCGTCAATACGAAGTTTCATCATTTAGGGCATAAAATAGATTATGTTTAGGAAAGAAGAGTCCAATAAAAACAGCAACATGAACCAACCAAAAGCGAAAGCATTTCGATGTTGGCCAAAAAATGAAACTGCATATCAACCGTAAAGGATAGCTACAAAGCCTCCAAAAATGAACCAGAATTCAACATTTTTTTTCCCGGCAAGCAGAATTCAACATTTTGAAGCATTCATGAAATACAGTCCTGGTCAGAAGGAGGTTAGCCACTTATAAAGCCCCAATTCAGCTGTTGAAGCATTATTTTTTGCAAAAGCATAGTTCGCACCCAGAAAAACTCAAACATGAAGCCATTTTATGGTTGCATGTATGATGATAAGAACGGAATAAGCATTTTGATTAGGTTAGGACTCTTCCAAAGTAGAATACAAACACTTCCGAATCATTATATCCAGGTCAGAAGAACATGATTAGGTAGGATCCCCCCAACCAACCTTGAATTCAAGAATCAAGGTGTTGCAGGTTATTAACAAATAGAAGTACGTAGACATGCACATTAAATAATTCAACGTAGATGCATTGCCTCTCTCTGCTTGTCGATGCATTTTCAATAGGAATTTGCATAATGCAATTAAGTCACGTCACATACAAAGGGTCAACTAGGGATTAATTTTTTGCCCAAACTTCCCTCCCCGTGGGGCGTGTTTATCTCCCTTAAACACCAGCCAACTCGCACTCGTAGCAAAAACTGCCACGCACAACGCCCCTCGGACACCACCCTCGCAAGCACACCCGAATCTGATACCGGTACTACACTCAACTGCTAATGCGGCACGTACCGATACACGGTTACCGGCTATCGTACACCGCCGAACACACAACAATCACCAAGTCGCCAAGTCGCGCCTACACGTCCCATGATCATCCCACTCGGTACGACTAGACCACGGAATCACTGGTCTAGTCCCCGGTAGCCAAACACGACGCGAACACCACAATACTACGGGAGCTCTTCCCAACCTCTATTCTTATAATATAAATACATGATATTACAAGTAATCCTACTCTAGACTACTTGCCGGTCGTGGACATGCCACCCCACGACCGTGCCTCTCGACCCTCACTCGACAGGACTTACACTCACAACCCTTGACTTGACCACGCAGGGTTGCCGAACAACTAGTATGTGAGCCTTGACCCTAAAGGCAGACGTCGACTACCCCGGTAGCCTTCCTTGGAGTTCCAGTCCGACACTCAGACTGGCTGTAGTAACTCCAAGGAGTCCCCTTGCCCGACCAAGTTTCTCTCCTCCATTGAGATCACTCACACACCCACTCTTGTTGTTCTCTACCACACTCTCTCCACACAAGAATAACACCTCCTTATATAGACTCCTAGGCCAGTGTACAGCATGTCATCAACTCTTGGTGTCCCAACTCTTAGTATCGATCTCACGCTTGGCATGGTCTAGACCCACACCGCACCAAATACTGGGATCCTGCACCAGCTAGAACCCATGCGCTTGCATCAGTAACCCCAACACCCGTATGATCCTACCGGTAGTTGGCTCGGTCACAATGCTGGTTTGCGTTGTGGTGCCTGCTCGTCACGCACCACCCCATCACCGGTACATGCTACTCGCTACTGCTCGGTAATGGGCGGTACTGGCTGCCCGGCATGCTTGGTCACGGTGCTCAGTTACTGCACCCCTCGCTCCCGGTACTCGCGACTCCTATCGAAACTCGTCTCGGTAACGTCTCCCGACTAAACTCGACCTCGCACGCATCTGGACCAGCCCCGCTTGATACCCCAGTAGCGGTATGCTCGGTACTCCTTACCGATCAATTGCTCGCCACAGTTGCTATCGATATCGGTACGCTGATCGATATCTGTCCTAATAGACACACGCACCAAACTGCACCCATGCTCCCACACTAATGAATTACACTGGTAAGTTGTTGCACCACTCGGATAATACCAGCTATCCGCCTTGGACACAGGATTTACTAAAGACAACCGCCAAACTCTAGCTCCCGACCGTCCCACGAGCTAAACCCCGTAACACAAATCCACAAGAAAGAAATAAAAAACCAAAGTCCTTTTATCAAGTTGAACATCTAGTTAAATTGAACTTAATCAAATTATGAACTCTGATAATCCTATGGACGGATAGATATCACTCCATCCATTTGATGACAAAAATAAAATAACTAGTTTTTTTCTGAAATAAGATAGGTTAAGGTACGAGGATCAGACACTTTCTAAGATAAAGCGAAACATGGAGTTCAAATCACTTTGGAAGATAAAACATGGAGTTCAATCACATATTGGGTTGCTTCTTTCTTCCTTTTTTCTTTAAACAATCTGCAAAAAACTATTAACCTTGGACATGACAAAATACAATGCCATTACTGGCATACTGAAGCTCTTAAAGGCACAGTAGGAGTGGAAGTCAAGCAATCTGAAGGGAAGTTAGACAGTTACTCATTACTGAACCTGCTCTCCGCTAGCAATACGTCTCTTTTCCTCTTCAACCTGTTCCAACAGTGCTTCGATCTCTGCTTCTGTCAAGCCTTCTAAACGTTTCTGCAACATGGAAATTGGGCTAGCAGTTCATTAGTTTGGCAGAGAAGTAATGTTCTTATATATATACTCGCCCTATGATGGCATTCTTGTATATGTTCTCTTTTGTTAGGTTTCACGTCTGACTATCTCATTCTACTAGCCTCTATTTAATGTTTTTAACCCTGTAAATTGATAATTCAACGCCAATTACATTGAAAAAGGTCATACACTTAACCAAAAGAATGTGAGATGTTTAGTTTCTTCAAAGAAGATGAGAACAATAGAAATTTTCCCTGCAAGTTTAGAAGCTGAAGATATTACCTCCATAACTTTGTTCTCATAGTCACGAAGTTGTTGAACATAAGTCATTTCTTTGTTTGATACTCTGAAAATATACGTTGAAATCCATCCAACAGTTAGGCCTAACACAATTACTAGCTGAACTACGTGGCCCGCCTGCAGTGGATCAAATCCAGCATACTGCAAGAACAAAATTGGTTAAGTAAACAGACAAACAATTAGACATAACCAAGAGAGAACACCCACATTTAATGACCATCATCCAGAGCAATTTTAGACAAACACCAACTCCGGTAACTGCAAGCCCATTAGTAGCACATCCTTCCTTGTGTATCCAAACGGCGTCTGTGATGAAGTGCCAAAAAATAAAAAACATGATTCAAATTGTATCAGCTCCAATTAAAATCGAATTGGACTGAACTTTGCCATGCCTTCGTCGCTTCACCGGCAGCCTTATCATTCTCTGCAACAGCGTTAGATGATGATGAACTCTCTGTGCATCTTGGGGAGGAGAATGACCTTTTTAGATTGAGGTGATACAATTTAGTTCTCGGCAGTGGGGATGAGCTCCTACTTTTCCAAGCTCTTGCATCTAAAAACAATAGTGAAACCAAAGAAACAATTCATCAAAAAAAAGTAGAAATACGAAATGAATTAACCAAAAAATATATACAACAGATAGGAAATGTAGCTCATGCATATATCCTTCAAAAGATTATAATACATGATAGAGGTGCAATAGTACTTCTCCTGCCCCAGAACGCAGTTTCAATTTAACAGGCTCGCTCAAACAAACATGACGGGAAATATAGAAAAACTTAGATGGAAGAGAAAACAGTATGGGCAAGTTAATGCAGCTTACTTGTAAAACGAGGGATATCAGGAGCAGGAGGAAGGCTGAGTGGCGGAAAGCTGATCTTGTTTGAGCAGGGGGAGTCCAAGACAGAAAAAGGCGAAGAAGAAGCTCCCAGCGGCACGGCCATGGCGAGAACCCGTCCTTAACTCTGTGTTCCGACCGACCAACTTCCACTGGGGTTGGACGTTTATCAATTCCAACGTCTCATTTGCTCTATCAAGTCTCTGATCTCCACGGCGGTAAGTAAGCTTCTCTAAGATAAGGTTCATAGCTAAGTTACACCACCAAAATACAATGAGCCGATTTTTTTTTTTTTTTCGTCAATTGAAGACGGGTCAATTCACCCTCTGTGGCTTGGACATCTGTTTCTTCTCTTCCACTTTCATGGTAAGCTTGGATATCTATTGCAGGCATGGACAGGTATAGTTCTGATCTATGATTTGGGGACAAGCCAATTAGCCGAGCCTTGTAAGGCAGCCAACAAGACGAACCGAGCTCGATCCTTGATTTGAATGAATTTTCGAGCCGAGTCAGCCGGTTCGTTCCCCACCACCATGTACAAACTTGCGAAAAGACCCTCCAATGATTCGCAATCTTGTCTGCCTCCGCTGCAATATCATGCGAGATTCAACCAAAGCCAGTAAATAACTGATATTACTTATACTCCACGCTGTTCAGATACAAATAGAATTTACAATTACAGGGCAACAACTTGTCAAAATAAATGTTCCATTACATAAATAGCCCTTAACAGTTTGTTGAAATATTTTCTGTATACAGAACATGTAACAGAATACAACATCAAGATGCACATCCCAACGATACAAAAACTTCCATTGGGAACTGCGTGCTTGAAAAATAATATCACACGACAATCATACAAACACAATCATCTTTTCAACCTTAGACTTACATACACACAAGTACAATCCTTGGACGACGGTGATAGCAGACCCCAGGCTACAACTCCATGTACATGAGATATCTGTGATCTTTTGACGGTGGTGCAGCCTCCACAATCTGCACCAGTCGTGTACTAATGAGAAGAGGAAAGGATGACATATGAACAAGACATTGTCCCTTTTCCCCTCAAATTGCAGATTTGTCAAGAAAATTAAACATATGACAGTTTTAATCTTGCATTATTCCGTTAGAAGATTGGTTGAAAGGATTTCTGAAAATTCCACTGACCTATATACAAAACAGAGCTTGAAAACTTCAAAACAAACAAACCTTTTTTTGAGCACTGACAATCACTTTTACAAACTCCAAACCAAGGGAAGAAACCACATGTTAAAACAGGCTCGGAAGTACTCTGACCCACAACGTGGGCAGAGCCCCAGTTCCAACAAGTTAAGATATTAGCGGAACAGAAGAAGGTTTAGACCAAAAAGAAACATCGTAAACCTACAAACCCACGAATTCAAGTCACAAGATCAGACCTCGAAGCCAATTTTATTGTAGAGTTTCTGTGCAGGCTTATTATCCACATTCACGTGGACAAATAATTGCTTCGTCCCTGTTAACGGACCAAAGTGGAAAAGGTAAGTAATAATTAGTAAACATATAAAAATTCAAAAATAATCAAATGGCAATTAATCCATGCAGAAGTAATTTACCTGCCGATATGGCAATATCAATAGCCAAACGCAGCATGTTAGAGGCAATACCACGACGGCGGGCATATTTTGATACACATACATTAGCAATGTAGGCATACTTGCGTGTGTCAAAAGCTTCATGGCTGGTTTGACCAGTAGATAGCTTTCTCAGCTCCTATTTAGGAAATCACGAAACAAGAAAAGTTATGACCACTTCTCAGTAAGATGATAGGAGTGAAAGTATAATTTAAGAACAGAAGGCATGCAAGTATCTTGAACGAATGACCAACAACACATGAATCAATTTAACCAAACAGTCATAACACCAAATTTTAACAAATTATTTTGCCATTTTCTTTTCATTATTTTGGAAATATTCAACTTCCACCTCAGGCACACATACCCTATTCAAATCTGGTAACTATACGAGAAAAGTTCAGGGAAGTACATACTTAAAAGAGTAAATTACCCCAGGATAACTTTCCCCTCGATAAAAAGGCCTGACATTTAAATCAAGAGTCCCTACCACACTATTCAGAACAGTACGCCTGACATTTGGTTCTTCCTTTTTAACCTGGGAAGGAGTATAATTGTGTAAAGAACATCACAAAAATTAGTCATATAATTTATTTCTGTTAGAAGAAATACCACGTAATTAAGTCAGGAA
This sequence comes from Piper longum, assembly GCA_032619315.1. Classification (NCBI taxonomy): domain Eukaryota; kingdom Viridiplantae; phylum Streptophyta; class Magnoliopsida; order Piperales; family Piperaceae; genus Piper; species Piper longum. The sequence goes on from JAVDBV010001684.1 coordinate 9,197, forward strand.
AGGCAGTAAAACTAAACCAAATCAGAACAAAAGAATATGGAGGTCACTTAAAGTTCAGAACGTACTGCAACCATACAGAAGCATTTTGACAAGTTTCCATCGCGCCCACAGCAACGATCCTTTAAAGCATAAAACTCCTACAACATCAAAAAAGCCCAGGATCTGAAAATATGAACAGAATGCTGAAGCTATAAAAAAATTCTGAAATAAATTGCATATATAATAATCAAAATTTTGGCCACAAAGTAACAGGTCATCTTTGTTAAAGCTACTATGATTAATTAGACCTGCTGGAAGCCAATCCGCCATCTACAATAAACATACAAATCGAATTACAAGTATCAACCAAAAAACACCATTTTCTCCCTAGATACCTGCCCTAAAATGTGACATGTGATTGTTGTCTTTGAGATTCTCACAAATGTTATAATTACTTTTAAAGTAAGAACCTAGTAATGCTGCGAAGCAAGCATAAGTCACACTGCAGATGTCTTAAAAAGGATTATCGACAAGATTCATTGAGCCAACTTACATGAAAAGTTTCAAATACAGTTACAAATTGCATCCAGACAAGTTACTGAGTTTATAGTTAAAACCCTCCACCAATGTGCTCATATATCCATGTTTTAATAAAGCAAAAATAGCTGCTCTCACCTGTTCGGCATACTTCCTTTTGTAACTTTCAACATGTCTGCGTATATTGAAAAATTAAAAATAAAGCAGATTAGTCAAAAGCTACAGAAAAAGACTAATTAAATTCATTCAGCACAGAAGTTGAAAAATAATTAAATAAAATGAAAATAAAATACTAACCGCATATAAGAAAGAGATTCCCAGTGTGCTTCAGCACGCAGCCAGGCTGCTGTCTGTCATAATATTGAGAAAATTAAAATCCTCATAGATTTTGCCACAGAATAATAAATTCAGGAATAACTGAAGACCACTTAAATCTGAACACTTAAAACAGCTAATCACCCAGTATTCTTCATCCAGTGCAGCTCCACGAGCAACAAACCGACCAAAGACACGCATCTGTTCATCACATATTTCCTGGTCACTAAGCTGCAACCTATCAAAAGCGAGCTCCGGTAGTGTTGAAATGTTGCAATTAGAAAATGATGACCGCTGAGTACTACGAGCACTGTCATTGCACAGGAACTCAGTGGTTCTCCCCCGGCGGCTATAAAGTGGTAATATCTCCCTGAAGATAAAAAAAAAAGGGGCACGAGTTCACAAAACCAAGTACCCGGTCAAAATTTTAAACAACCAATCAACATTTACGATGAAATGAAATGAGACTTAAAACCAATAGTTCAGTGTAATCTGCGTGATTTGAAGTATATCTGAAATTCCACCGACAGTAACACATACTAGTGCTCATTCGATGTCAAGCCCACCAAAAAGTATATGATATTGGTTTCATCATTTATGTTTTTTTTTTTAAAAAAAAATTCAACTGCCCTCAGACTCCTATCCTCGCTAAACATAAAAACTGATTTTGAAAGGCAAGCCTCAAAGAAAACATTCTGTTATCATGTACATGACAAAAAAAAATGATATAAAGCAGGCTCTCCTATAAGAAAACCATTTATTACAGAAGTAAACTCTTTATTTTTTCCCATATACTTCAACCTTAAATTTAAATCGAATTTGGTCAAAGAATTGTCACATAAAAATAAAGAGTATCAATAGAATTGCTCTCCACAAAATGGTTGGCAGCCACTTAAGGCAATTCGTTTCAATAATTCCCCCACTATTTTAGCATATAGTGGCATTGTTGCCCCTTTCGGGAAGTATATAGTGCAAACCTCATATCCTATCGCCAAGCCTCCATCGTCCAACCAACAACACCCTCACCATCGAAATAGAAATATAACAAAATGTGAAAAGGAATTAAAAAAATTAAAAAAAAAATCAAAAGAAGGAAGCGATAGAAAGTATATGTATACATACATACCTCAATGGAGAAGGGTCATTTGCAATGCATACGACACGACTGCTCCGGTGCCGTCTCCCATCAATCATGGGCCGCGGGAAATGAGGGACGAAGCCTTCCTTGACCGCCATTTCCCCGCAAATGGAAGTGAGAAATCCGATATCATAACCCACTCACTCCACCAGCCACACTCCCCTCCTCCCTTCAATCAAGCACCACCAAAACTAAAACGAAAGATACATCACACCGTAACAATCCCGTATGCATCTAAGAACGAGGTAGAACCGACCCACTTCTCCATGGATAAAGGAGATATTGAACATATAGAAATAGTATCAAAACGAATGGATTGGCCGATAAATGAATCCACTCACAAGATGAATTGCGTTGTTACTAAGAATTCTAAGATAGTCGAGGTGGGTGGGGGAGGGAAAGAGGGAAGAGACGCGGCAACAAAACAAGCGGTGGGCGGGTGGTGGTGGAGATATTTGGGGAACAAGGAAGCCGCCGAGAATGGATTTTTGCCTTTGTTTTTTTTTATTCTATTCTCTTCGTCGCGTCTCGCGCTTATTCTATTATTCTATTATCTATTATCCATTCTGTTCTCCTGACTTTCTTTTCCCTTTTTTTTTAAAAAAAAACTTGTTTTCTTTTTAAGATGTAGACGGTGTTAAAATGAAAGATCGGCCTCTACGGCACTTTTGCATCTGCGCACAATCACGACCGTTAAATTTTAATAACCGAATGTTTTAATAAATTAAATATTCAATAATCACTATATAATAGCTTTTGAGGATCAGAATTGTCTCAACGTTGGATAAAATCATTGGGCGCCTAAAGACAAAAGTGACGTAGATAGAGATCACAAATTCGTGAAAATATTAATTTTATAAAAAACATTTGACTAGGTTGTGTTTCTTTCTTTTATCAAGTTCGCCTGTTGATCAATAGATGCTGTTTTCTTTGGCTTTCCTGGAATGATTAGCACGAGTTATGCAATTTTAAGAGTAATGCTTGACCGATTCCTTTGGAGATTATGCCCAGTCATTCGCCATTTGGGATTGGGGGAACGCCCTCTCTCTCTCTCTCGCGCGCGCGCTTGGATCGTTATCCAATCGCCCCGCAGACGTCGGCGCAAATCGAGGGCAATTTCGTAAACACGAGATTTTGCACTTTGATATTTCCCGGACTGTTTGGTTGGCTATGTCAGTGATTGTTGTCAGGGGATGTGGGTCGCGCGTTCAATGTGGAAAGAGTTGTCCGTTAGACAAGGAACGGACAAGGGAGAGCCCGCGTGTTGCCGGCGCGAATTCGCTCGAAGTCGGACAAGAAGAGGATGAGGAGGGGCAGATGTCTACTTCCCTCGCGCTGTTTGTAGGCTGGTCCTAGTCTAGTTTTTTAACCGGCTTGTTAATATTTTTAATTGGTTTGAATTTTAAACGGTTCGAGTCGGATTTTTACAATTTTTGAATTTAAGTCAATTTTTTACAATTTCAAATT
>JAVDBV010001685.1:0-12770 GCA_032619315.1 Piper longum
GGAGTGGAGGGGAGGGAGAGGGTGGCATTCTCGTAATTAAAAATTGACTCGAGTCCGACTCGAATAGAAAATAATAATTAATTCAAAATAATTTTAAAAAATCCAAAAAAATATTAAAAATATAATAAACTATAATACATATAATAATATCAAAATAACATCAATATATGATTTTTATATATTTATATTATAAATTGTCAATATATATTTTTATAAAACCGATTCAGACCGATTCCGATTCCGATTCCGATTCCGATTCCGATTCAGACCGATTCAAAAAAACCGATTTTTGGCCGATTTAGACCGATTCCGATTCATTGGAAAACCGATTCCGATTCCGATTCTGATTCATGCGCTGTAAAGACAAGTGTATGATAGAAAGAGAAGATTACCCACAAATTATGAAACCGTGCAAGAGTTAGAGGAAGTAAAAATTGATCACCATATAATTTGGTTGGGAAAGGAGGGGTGAATGTTAGGCTTTATGGGTCTTCAAAAGAGACTTGTAGTAGGGATACCATATCATCCACAATATGTTAATATCATCTATAACTATGTAGGATAAATCTAATAATTCCTTTTCATACATTAGTCAATCTTCTAGGTAAATATCAAAACCTATAAGGCTATGAGAAATTTTTTTAATTACGGACACGATTCGAGACTAATAACCCATGGTTCAAACTTCAAAGAACTTTTATCAACCGGATTACATCAGACTCATAATAAATATGTTATCAGATTGGGAATTTGTGCTATTTTTATAAGTATATTAATGTTTGAAACCAAATATTTAAGTATATACTATTATGCTTTATTAAGGTTATAAAGGGTTCATTCGACAATATTAACAATATTAAGTATATACTATTAACCATTTACTATTAAATTTTTTTTTATAATGAAGCTATTAACTAACAATATTAAATATGTTAAAAATTACAATTAACTAAAATACTTTTTGTTTACAAAATATAAAATTTTACAACCATCTAAACTTTGGTAATTGAGTATAACAAATTAGAAAATAAGTAAAAAATATTCTAAATTAAATTAATTCATCAAAAGATATTGTGACAATTAAAATTTTCAAGATTAATGCTGAGCTACGTAGAAATAAGTTTTAAAGTGACATATAAAATAATTAAATAATATTTTGTCAAATTGACAAATCGGGTACCATAGAACTTTCTAACACCACTATTTATATTTATTTAAAGTCTATTGTCATTTTTTTATGGTGAATAAGTTATTCACCATTTTGTCCTATTTAATTTAGAACGATTTGTTAATTTGTAAATTATATAGCCATTTAGACCCTTGTACTTTCTCATATGCTTTAGTTAACCATCTATATTTATATATACTAAACTTTAAATTTAGCAAAATACATAGGTAAAAAATTGTAAATTGCTCTAAACCCACTCAAGTTGAGTGAGGGGTTTCAGATCTTGACACTTGGAGTATAGTTTCCTTTGTCAGATCATAAAGTTCGTTGAAGTTATTGTTATAGTTATAAAAACTTATAGATCTTATAATAATAATTTATGGTTACGGTTATTATGGGAGTTATTGAAAAAAATAAAAAACGGATCAACCTTCCATTTATTTTGTCATGTTTTGTGAAAGTTTATACTCAAACACTTTTTTTTCATAGTTTTTAAATTTAAATGACTCAGCATGTCATAGAGTAGAGTTGGCTAAGAGTTGATTCCAAGCCAATTTAGAGTTAATTCAAAGTGGATTTGGAGTCATATATATATATATATATATATATATACACACATATATATATATATATATATTAAATTTTTAATTATATGTGAATAAATAATTGTATAAAATTAATATATATTGATCTTTTGATATTTGAAATTGATAAATATATAATTTACATTACTTCAAAATATTGATTTGACTAATCTAAAAAAATAATATATTTTAATAATTTTTATAGCTAGACTCGAAAAGTCAATTATAAAATCATTAGTTATGAAGTTATTTATAAAGTTTGATTCGGGAAGTTATGTCGATTCTGGATGTTTTTGGAGCAAAAACAAAGTTTAAAAACTATGATTTTTTAGCCGTTAATTATGTAATTTTACAATTTTTCAATAAATAAGTTCAAATTACAAAACCAAACATCATATGGCTAACAAAAAAGGTTTTAACACTAGTAAAAAAACTTAAATCCATGACAAATACTAATTTGGTCATGGGATCTTGTCAGCAAAAACTATGACAATCAGCCCATTGTCAAAGAAATCCTGAGACAATGTTATTGTAGCTATTAAAAGGTTTTTTTAGTGGTGTCTACTCTATTGCTGGATAACTGTGTCATCGTCACCCAATAGGTATTAGATGTGTACCACCAAAGTTGAATGATCTAACAATCCACCCACCTTAGAAAATTTATCCCCAAAATTCTTATACTTGACTAGTTACTAGCCCTAACCTACAACCTTCTTTGGTCCATGACTGGTAGCATAGTCAATGTTAGCCTATAATTTTTTTTAGTTTGTGACCAATAGCCTAGTTAATGTTAGTCCACGACCTTCTTTAGCCTGTGACGGACAACATAGTCAACGTTAGCCCACGACCTTCTTTGGTCTATGACCGATAGCTTAGCCAATGTCAGTCAATTCTTTAGCTCATGACTAGTAACCTAATCATCATCCTTAATCTAATCCACCATCTAATACATAATTATTAGACTTGATATCATCCGTAACGGCCCAGCTTAAAGGCTCTCATACCATTTGTAACGACCCGACCCTATAACAACCCACGGCTTTGATATCATCTATAATGACGTGGCCTAAATGCTTTGATATCATCTGTAACAACTTGACCTAAAGTACAACATAATACACAAAATTATTTCTTTAAAAGTAGTTAATCAAATTTAAGATATATAATTTATTTTCACTTATAAATATAATCTTATCTCATTAGATATTAAATGTAGGACTAAATTAAGGGATCTCACATCTATAATCAGACCATCTTTATAATCAAACGGCCTAGATTAGAGGTGACTGCAGGAAATTTTCCTGCGGTCACCCCTAAGCTATCCAATATATATAAATTGCGAGCAAAATAGAAATAAGATCAGTGGATGAGGATTAACTTGATAGCTAACCTAACAATTCAATTATCTGGTACAAAAAGTCCAGGTTTAATTAAATCAAACACTAGGTGAGGAGCCAGACAAAGAATTCAAGCGTTGGACCCGCTTGAAGGACTTGAAAATTGGTGTTTGATCTATTTGTTATGAATTATGATGATGACCATATTACGTTTGGAAGATCTCACAATCTCGCATTTATTTTCAACCATAATCTCCTCTCTTGCCATCATCTACCAATCTTTGTTTTTTCACTAATCTATCGTCATCTCCTCATGGCTTTAATTTACATATTTTTTATGATAAAAAATCTATATATTATTACAGCAAATAACAGCAAGACAAAGGTAAAAAGTCGAAAGTACGAATAATATTCTTCTTATTTTTCCGTCTAATGTTCAAAAGATGTTGGGGGTATTGATCTTAAAATAAAATCTATATAATTACAAATAGAAACCAACCTTATTTTCCTTTGTCCGGACTTAAACTGACAATGCAAAAGCATCGAAGTAAAAATATAAACAATATGTTGTTTATCCCATCACACTTAAACTCAATCAAACGTGCAAAACACTACAACAGGAAACACGGGTTTTGGTGCACATACATTAGAAATTAAGTTGCGTAAAACATCAACTTGCAAAGTCCGAACAAGATGGAGATAGATTTTGTACATTTCAACCTGTTCTAAACGCTCTAACCTTGCTACCTTATTATAAATGTTTACATAAGCATACAAAGATCATCAGACTATTATTGTTCATACTTGCCGTACTTGTGCCAACAGAGCAACATGACAATGCATCTCCTTAGTATGTAAAACCTGGACCTCTGCTCCTTGGCGATGGCTAAGCAGCCCCTGCCGTCGCCAATCCCCGCCTCGCCCAATCGACTGCGGCGCCTCGATTGGTCCGATAGGCATTGACCCATCACATATCAAGATCAATATCAACAAAAACTACCAAAAAAAACACAAGAAAACACCATGAAACAATTGCAGACTAATTCTATGATTCTACATCATCCGACTTCTGCCTCGATGACCTTCGCCGTCGCCGGAAAAGTGGAGGGGAGACCTCAGCCGCTTGCTTGGCCGGGATCGTTTTGGTGGTGGAGAGGGGAAAGGATGAGAAGTCAGCCTGGCTTTGCCTTCCTTTGTCTCTAGTTGTGACTTCTATTCATGGGAGCGTGACCTCCTCTGGTTATATATGCTCGTTGGCCATCTACGGTTGCGATTTGGTGATGGCCAATGGTGAATTGGGTCGCTGCCGCGTGGTGCTGCTTGTGAAATGGGTAATTTGGTCGGGTCACATCCTTGAGAGGGATGCAAGACCTCCAAATGAAAACTACAATAATTAATTTGAAAAATAGACTCCATTAATTAATTAATTAATTAATTAACTAATAATAATAACATACTCCATGAAAAAAATGGTAGTTTGAAATTGGATGTCTATTATTGTGGTTTGATCAAGTGTTGCTTAAATCAGATCCACTGATTGTTTCTGATACACCGCCTAAATATGACAATTTGTTGTTTAATTTTTTATTACTTAAATAATTCAAACCCAAACGTTTACCATTTACACAAATCCAAACCCGATCCAACTAAATTTCTGCTAATAAAAAGCTGGATTTACCCATAAAAAGTTGAATCACAAAATTAAATTATTATCAGTTAATTAATTAATTAATCGATACTAAGAGTCAACATTTCTTGGATGTGTAGTTAATAAAGGTGGTGACTAAATAGTTTGCTGGATCAAGCTTTCAACACAAGATATATAACACCAGAAAGCAACAGAGATGATCCAATTGAAGGCAGAAATTCCAAGCCACACACTCTCAACTAACACAAATTTTATAGATTTATGGGCGGACCAATCAACCAATAATTTATTAAAGCTTTTGTGTTAGATTTATTATTGTGGTCTCACGTATTAATTGCACATTAAAGACTATTTTATTAATAAACTTATTTATGTGATTTGTTATGGTATTCTATATCAGGTTCATTGAAATATGAATTAATTTATAGAGTTTTCAAAATATACAGAGATTATTATACTTATTTTTAATTTATTATGATGGGCCAAATTTAAAATAAAAAAAATGTACACTCACATTCACGTCCCCAAGATAGATATATGGTTTTCTTTCGGACACCTAATCATTAATAAAGAATAAATTAAATCACGGATAAAATTTGAAATAATCGTACTTTGAAGATTCAAATGCAAATTTAAGTATAAATTTAATCATAAAGATTAAAGTAGGTTTCCGCATCAAGTTTGTTTTCTTCGTGATTTAACATGATGTTGATTTTGAGAATTCCAACATTTTGCTCACTTCAATTTCTTCAAATTACTTATTATAGCATCAAATTAGCAAATTAGTATAGGAATATGTTTTTTGATATTTCGATAATACTCATTAATCTTAGGATCAAGAGTGCGTTAAGGTAAGATAAATGTAGAATAAGAGGCTCTCGTTGAATAAATTTTTTTTATGGATCATAGCTAGCCTTGGCCCGATAGGAGAGGTTGCAATTTAGAGTGGGCTTTGGAACAAGACCTAAGTGGGCCTCGTTTCTAATGGGCTACTTTAAAAGCCCATCTTGGGGATAGGGCTCGTGAACCATACCCAGGCCGAGAGATAACTTGGCTCGTTCGCTCATAAAATATCATTCAATTATATTTTAGGTTTTATACAATCGGTTTTTTTCCTAACATACTTTTTAGCCATTTTATCAGAAAAAAATTAGATTAAAAATATAATAACTATTTTAAAAATCTAACTACTTCAAATTATTTCGGCTAGCTCGGTTCATTACCATTTTTTCCCAAGTTGTTCTTGGGAAAATAATTAATTAACAAGTAGATCAAAAATCCTAATACTGTACAATATTGTGAATTTTCAAGAAGGCATTGTGGGGGGGATGAAGCAATGTCCATGTCATTGACATATCTATTGAAGGGGATAGGTGGTTAGGTCTCACGTGAAAGGACGAGAGAAAGGCCAACACCTCTTAATAATTCAACCAAAAAGGATACATGAGCAGGGACTACTGGCAGCCCACATTTAAGAGACAACCCTATAAACGAGTCACTACACATACTTATCCCCCAACAAGCTCTATAGAGGACTGTGTAAAATGTCTTATGTAAGTAGCGTCAATGATTCAATTGGTACCACAAGAAAAAAGAAAAAGTAAGGAGGTCTTATATTAACTACACTCAATATATAAGTGGCCACTCTTAGTAGTTTTATTATAAATAAAAGTCTTTACGTGTATTGAAATGAAAATAGACGCTAGGTATTAGGGTTGTAAACGAGCCAAACCTATTCGTGAGTATTTTGCGTTCGGCTCGACTCGGCTCGCGCTCGTTAATTTTGTGCTCGAAAAAATACTCGGCTCGGAATGGATAAGGTCGTTGAATAACGAACAAAGTTTGAACAAATAAGTGTTCGGCTTGGCTCAGCTCAAAACTCGAACTCTATATATTCAAAATTGAAAAAATGTTCAGTTCGGTCAGACTCGTAAATACTATTGAGGTCACATTGAACTTATATAGTTTTTAAAAAAAAATTGATCCTATATAAGTCGAGCACATAAACATTCGCTAGGTTTGAGCTCGGCTCGAGCTCAGCTTGAATCAAACCCAAACACCATAAATTTTGGACAAATTCGATTTGACTCGTTTATATTAAAACTCGGCTCGGCTCGTTTTATATTAAGCCAAACTCAAGCACACCCTTACTCGGCTCGGCTCAGCTCGTTTACACCCCTACCAGTTATGAACATGGGGCTCGATAAATATTAGCATTTTATATTTTTGTCGTTTATAAATTGAAAACAAAATGAAAATGAGGGTTTAGCTTGAATTTAATGACAAGTAAGCTAAAGCCATGTCTTCATCCATAGGATCCCAAGTGCCTCTATCAAAGTTTAGTTTGGATATAATGACAATTGCCTTAGAACCAAGTTTTCGTCACCCTAAGTGTTTGATTCCACCCGTACTACTCATTTTTAAATGATATTCACGTTGTTCACAAATATTCATTTTTGACTGGAAAAATTTCTTATGATTTAATCCATAACAATTTTTGCATTGAACCCATAAATGTTTGTATTTTTTATTTATATCAAAATCATAATAACTAACTTATAAGGAGGGTTGAGGGGGGAAAAAGTGGAGAGATATACTAATGTAGCACCTTTTGAAGTTTTTGTCAAAGTTAGTCGTTGGTGAGGCATTACCAAAGCAGTCACGGCGATTTTAACAACACCGAGATGAGTGACCTTCAGAGTCGGTGCAATTAAGACATGGTTTGGTAAACAACTAGTTTCAGAATCAGTCATCCGGCAAGCACCTGATTTGTTTAACTAATTCTTACGAATCAGCTCATGAATATACACGAAAGGGTCCACAAAGAGAACTACAAACACATAGGGCCCACTATTACAATAGAGATGACAAGCCATATTATGTGCCGTTTATCCCTATTCGACCGTGTATGTATGTTTAAGGTTTCAAAAATAAATATATGCATTTTTTTGGAGAGATTATTACATATGAGTGATTTGATTAGAGATATGAATGTAAAGGACATGGACAAATATTTTAATGAGTGGGTAAAGTGATTAATTAGTAGATATTAATTGATCCATTAATTAACATGGAAAACACTATAAACTGTAGCACCTTGATTTTGGTTCATCTAAAAACCTAATCAAAATTATTAAGATTGAGTCAAATTATGTTTAAATCAATTAATATGTAAGACTTAAATGATAAATAAATCGAAACAATTCTCTTCTTGTCTCAAGAATAGAAAACATTACTAAGTATACATGAAAATGTATCAAGGATGTATAAAAACATTACTAAATATATCTATCCTCCCACTGAAGCCGACCCAATATACATGAACACAATACCTATGTATGTAATAAGAAAAATGTTAACAATGAATATCATTGGTCCAAAAAATAACTAATAGAAGCTGGTAAGTAAAGACTAATTTTCACGAGGAAAGAGAAACGATATTTATAATCTCCATGTGAACACTAAAAAGACATTTACTGAGGACCTATTAAGCTGGAGACTCGATAGCATCCTGAAGTGAACTGATGTTGTGCCACTCTCAGCAAATGCTTCTCTCGGCAATAACTGGTTTCACTTTCGGGAAAACACAATGACTGAGTACTCTCAGGTAGTTACGTTTGGTACCCTTTTAAATCTCACTAAAAACTCAATAAAAAATTATATTTAGGGTTAAGAAAGAAATCATATAAGTAGGCTCAAAGGCAATGTGAGGTAGAGCTAAGTTCGAAAACAACACGATGGTCCTCATCTACGAGGGTTATTAATCACGGAAGTAAAATATGCCTACATGACCTGTGTTAAATGTGATCCGATAAAATAACTACTTAATATGTCCTATGATCTTAAAATGAAATCTACAATAGAGTAAGGGATAAATCTAAGAAGAGTCCTATGACACCCCAATTATGTTCACCCACGAACAGGATGGGAAATGCGATTGGTGACCAAACCATTTGCTAATATACATAATTCGGTAAAGCCAACTCAGATCTACCCTTGGCGTCTGAAGATGATGACGCAAACATTCAATCATAGATATTTAGGTTCTAACGTTATTCTAGATGCATGATATAAAATGTTATTCATATTCAAAACAAAACAAATTCATTAAAAGCTCAAAAAATAATGATTTTAAGACAAAACAGATAGACTTTCTCATAACAGTGCAATAGGAACCACCCTCTCAACAACAAATATTATTTATATATAACAATAAAAAACGTAAAACAATACAAATATGTGATATTTTCACACAACATTCGCATTATAATCTTTTTTATTTCCTCAATCGGGTCTTGATCCCATTTAGCTCATCATGTTCCATTATATTCGTAATAATTATCATTCACATATCATATCATGATTTTCATGCAATAATTCTTGCAATCAGATATCAGATCATTTATTCATAATAAAATGCATAACAGTTCATCACTTCACATTGTTATTCATTCCATACGACATGTACATGTGTGTAAGTTGCATTGCTATTCCCCCGCAGTACCAACAATGCTCAGTCATTCACATTCTACCCTATATATATAATACAAAAATGTCAATAACGAGTATTATAGGTCAAAAAATATCTAATAGACAAACTGGCATAGAAGAGATGACTTTCTTATTAAATAAAATCCATCATATACTTCTTCGTTAGAATCACTTAAAAGGGCACTAATCAGAAGTTATCAGCCTCAGCTTGATAGCGTCTCATTCTGACTCGTGAGATGCCCCAACATTTTCAAACTATCCCTCACATGGAAAAATTAATTATTCTAAAGCCTTCTACATCATCTGTATCACTCCTAGCCATGAGCACAAAGGTCAAATACTCTTAAGCAGACGTTTTTAGTACCCTTTGAATCCACAAATCTAGAAATACACTGTATAGTTGTGCTTGTACTCCTCCACACCTCTCTGGGTTTGAGGAACTCAAAGGTGGAGTTGTCACAATCCCTCAGGAATGGAACAACCCGTTCACCAATCTAGAGCTCGCTTTGATTGGCACATGCAACCACTCGCGAGACGCATGAATCAATTTTTCTTTGTCTCACATCTCATTGGAAAACAAAAAAAACTATGCATACAAAGGTGTGGCTAGGGATTATAATCTAATAGGCCAGAAAGCATCATGATCTGGATATGAGTTTTCTAAAACAAACTTAGAAGATCTCATCCTAAAGGTATTAATCCAGAAATTTGTATGACTAAATGACCCGAATGCTATGCTAATAATTATCAATTTTAAATAATTAGGTCAGAGTTAATTATAATCACGTTGTCGGCGATGACTAGGGTTTTTTGTGCCGTTCAAGATTTGAATTTGACACCCGGTGGCATTCGAAGTTCGATTGGATATGACTAGAGGAATCTAGTAAAAATCTAGTGAATTCCAACAAATTTGGTTTTTCAACGATTTTTCGGTAGCTTTCCAACGATTTTCCAGTGACTTTTTTGGAGAGGTGGTCGAGGCTGTACGCTAGCACCAGCTTGGTGAACTTGACACGGCCATTATGATGGAGAGGGCGAGGATGACGACAGTGGTGGTGGTCACTTGCAAGGGTTGTGGGTCATTCGCCTTGCTTGATTGGCCCTTGGTCGGTCTCGGCGGCAGCGCATGGGAAGGGGGAAGAGTGTATGGGTCGAAGGGGGAGGCTACGGTAGCATGGCTGGCTGCAAAACAATGTTGGAAGTGCAGCGCGAGCACGTGGCTTTTGTGCATCGTGGAGATCAGGCGGTGGGTGGGAAGATAGGAGGGATGCTCGACAAACTTTGACGAAGCTCGGCGATGGTGCGGCGGCCAGAGGTGGCGTCAACGGCTGTGTCGGGGCGGCGGTCGAGGAGACAAGGGAAGGTGTTGGGGTGAAGGGTTGGGGTGATAATCTCATAAATAAAGTTGACTTGAGTTTGATTTGAGTTAAAAATAATAAGTAACTCCTAATAAATTATAAAAAAATCCATAAAAATATGCAAAAATACCATAAAATATAATACACTCCATAACATGTTATATAACTAATAGCCCACCCAAACTGATATAATGTGTCATAATGCATTATTCGACCTAAAAATAATTTTATGATCAAATATATAAAAAAATAATTGCATACTATCATATACTCTAATAACTCATTTTTCATCATTTTTTGACGTTAATATTATATACTTGGACACACTTAACCCTTATAATTCATAACATATGACTGACCTTGACTCAGCACGCGTGTCATAAAATTGACTCTACTCGAACAAATGGTTGAATCAACTGGTTTACTAATGTAAAACCCTGACTCAAGTCACGAGTTTTACAAGTCTTAACGAACTTGTGGTCTAACTTCCAAGTGCATCAACACATTTACGGCGAGCTCAAAGTCTAGAACCTACATCAAAACAAAGTGGTAAGTAAAATACTAATTCTACATAAAGCATAATCGTGGTATGTGCTCACATCAACAATATCATCACAGCAATGGACAATGCTAAATAAATCCACAACTAAATACCTCACATGCAAAACGAGACATGTACAAATAATAAACAAATAAATAAATAAGTCAAATAAATAAAAAATCATATTTAAAATAATAGTGAATAAATAACATCAAGAAAAATAATAAATAATAAGTAGAAATGTTAATATAAATAACAATAACTAAATATAGGACTAAACGTAGGTAAATATAAACATTTATGCGAATAAATAATAAATAAATAACTAATAATTTGATAAATAAATAAATAATATCAATTAATCATGAATAATAATAGTACAACTATCAAATACATGTATATATAATTAAACACAAATAAATAATAATATACACGTTAACGAACAAATAGATAAATAAACAATTAATTAAATAAAATTTGATAAACATGAATATTATTAATATTAATAAGTAAATATATCATCAATAATAATAAATAATCATATAAATATGCATCATGTACGACAAATATATAAATAAAAGAAATAAACAATAATAAATAAATAAATAAAAATACTCATAGCATCAATATATGCTAAATAATGTGAATATATATTTAAACTAAGGAGTCTCAATTACTGAAAATGATCGAAAAATGGTTGAAAATGAGATGAAAAAGCTTGTCGAGTCAAGTGAACTAGTTAGACCGAGTCGAATTGAGTCGACTCGATCAGACTTGGTCAAGTCAACTGGTGAAACTAGATTGAGTCGGGTTGGGCTGGACTCGGTGGATGGAGACACGAGTGGCAAACACGAACAAGACTGGTTGACAAACGGCCACAGGAGCGGCTAGGTAGAATCGAAGAGGGCGAACTAGCACCAAACGGGCCGTTAGTGTCCATTGGTGGAAAATGCTAAAGATGACGAGGAGAAGGTGTTAGTGGTGGTGACTGATGGTGTCCAACCATTGGTAGTCCGAAGAATAGCCTAAAAGTGGCGAAATCACCACCAAGTATGGCGATCGCAGCCACGACAGGGGTCGAGGGGCCTCAACTAGGGAAAGCCATCTAGGGTGATGGTTGGCGGTGTCAGACTTGCAATTGACCAAAAAATGGCTAGAAAGCAAAAAAAATGCCGCTAGAGAAGTGCGAGTCGCTGGTTGCGATCGTGGCCATGACAGAGGTTGGGGCTGGTCTCAAATGATAGATTTTGGCGAGGGAAATCAATTTAGATAATCGGCCTCACCGAAGGTGGATCGCTAGCATCAAAAAAGGCCCCAAAATACGGTTGCAGTAGTGGAAACCAGCAAAGGAAAAGTCGTCTCCGGAGGCTAATGAGGTGGCACTAGTGTCAGATCTAAGCCTGGGTTGATAGCCTGCCGCGAGGCGGTCATGATGGTAACAGTCTAGTGGCTGGCGGTGGGCCAAAGACTCACCGGCAGTAGCTCGAAGTGGCGGTTGCTCAAAGGTGGAAATCCAAAATAGTAAGAGAGGAGAGCTAGGGTTTTTTTTTTGTTGGATGATATAGATCTTGTCACATGGTGTGATTTGGTTGTGTGGGTGACAGGGAGAGTCAAGTAGGGTTCACCTAGAGTATATGCAATAT
>JAVDBV010001686.1:0-11916 GCA_032619315.1 Piper longum
CTTAAGGAGAATATATATATATATATATATATTCTCCTTAAGGCCTTAATATATTTTTAAGGACGAAAATTTCCTCATGGGGAGATTATAAAACCTAAAAAATAGCTAGGTTATTTTATCTTAAAATGAATCTTAAATATTGTTAAATTAATTTAATTTAATAATATTTATGGATTGTTTTCGATAAGCTTTATTTATTATATTTTAGTAACTGTCTCTTCGTATTTTGTTATTAGTTGATTTTTCACATTTCAAAGTTAACCTCCGTAGTTATAAGTAAAGATGTTAGAAAAGAGATTGTTTCCATCTCTCTCGATTATATATAAATTAGTTTCTATCTCTCTCAAATATATATAAATTAGTTTCTTATATGTGTTATTATCTCTCTCAGATATATATAAATTAGTTTCTTATATATGTTTTCATCTCTCTCTTGAATATATATAAATTAGTTTCTAATGTATGCTTCTCTGTGTGATCCTACTAGCAGTGAAGTATGATGCAGACATGTTACCCTCAACTAGATTTTGGTACATATGTATGGTTATCGTCAATTAAATTTTGGTACATGTGTATGGTTATATATGATGTAGACATGTTATCGTCGACTGGATTCTGGTACATGAGTTGTTTATGAGATGTTATATGCTTCGTTGAGTTGCTCAAGTTACACATTGTGTTGTTGTGTCTTCTAGCACAGTGTATATGATTATGTATGTATGTATTATTTTAGTTGGTCGTTGAGCGATTATAGCCTATGCTTTTAAACTTCACGTTGATAAAATATGTACGAAAGTAGTCCAATTAATAGTTTTCTTTTACGAAGGTTAGCTTGCACGTCATTGACCTAACCATATCTGAAAGTATCTCATTCCTAGGTTAAGCTATGTCAGTTTACTAAGGAGTGTAAGGAATAGTTAATTAACAAACAATTCTATTTTCTTCACACCACTCTCTAAACTGATCATAATGATATTTTAAACCTCAATATGTTCTCAAAGCCTTAATTTTGGTATTAAGTTGATTTTTTGCCATATGCTGGAAATGTTTAAAGTAATATAATGTTTCATACCTATGTGAAATTAGGCATATAACATCAAAATGTGTGAAATCATTAATAAATGTGATAAAGTAATGAGCATTATGTCTAGCCCTTACAATTAATGGATCATAGATATTAAAATGTATAAATTGCAATAGAAGTTCAACTCTAGTAGCCTTACCAAAAGGTTTTCTAGTTGCTTTTCCTACTAAGCAATGTTGGCATCGGTTCTAAAAGACCCTCACATCTTGAGTGCACCATTTGATATTGTCATGTATGACCTAATCATGTGTGTCAAACAATAGCATCTATCTCTGTGTGGACTCAAGCCACATCCTATCTCCACTTTTCTTCCATTGTCGACGCTTTTTATGTCATATTTATTTAGGGAGAGCCGCCTCTTATTTATAGAGAAATTATCTAAAATAAAATCTCCATCATAATCTCAAAAGACCAGATCTTTCCCTTATATTTTATGTTATATCTTGATTGCTTTGGTAAAACAATTCTCACTTGTGGGTGTAAACATAAAAAATAACGCCTAACACTCTCAAAAAAGTCCCTACAATGGCTTCTTCACACACCTTGGCTCAATCCTAACAGCTCCATAATTTTCAATCCAAGCTTCTTCATTTCCTCACAATACTCCCAACGGACAATCCTGCCGAGCAGTGTATGGGTCATGATTGAAAGAAAATTATTGAAATGTGAGAAACTTTGAGAAACTTCTCCTTTATAATATAATGAATGCACAAGATTAGAACCATCTTTTGATCTCCGCCATCCAATTGAATCTAACGACTCTTATCTCAAGTTTCGTAAAAAATTTTACATTTTCATGATTTATGGCCTTCGTGGTGGGACATTTAATTAGAGTGGAAATTTTTGCATCTTGTATGTTGTGTCGTGTCTTTCAAAATACATTTTTAGCCATGCACCGAAAATAACTAGGTCTGTTAAACGAGTGAGTGATGTATAAGTCGTGACTCGAGTCAGGTTTTATAATCATTAACCAGTCAGTTCAACCGTAATTCAAGTCAGTTCAGTTTTTAGAACACGTGCGCAAAGTCGATGCCGACTGTGTGTACGTACTATGAGGGTTCATATATACCTATATATTCAATGATAGCATCAGATACACATGAGCAGACTAAGTTATAAGCAGACTGAGTTATAAGCAGATAATGAGAGTATATAGTTGATAATTTTATTTTATTTTTCATTTTGTGACCATAAAATTAGTTTAGGTCGTGTTAGATTGTATTCGGGTAGATTATTAGTTATAGAGCATGTTATTTTGATATTGTGGTGTTTGTTTTATTTTACAGGATTTTCTTAATTTTTTAGATTTTTTTAAAATTTATTATAAATTCAATATTATTTTTTACTTGAGTCGACGTCGTATGAAGTCTTATTTACGAATTTGCCACATGAGTGTTTCTTCGCCCCCTACACTTCTCCTTCACCCGAAACCCTATCCGCCGCCCCATACGCGTCGCGGCCGCTGGCATGGACGCCGGTCGACGCCGCTGAGCACCTCCGCGTCGTCACCGTGCTACGCCGAGCAGCCACTGCCGTCGTTCTGCCTCCAAGACGCGCCGCACTTCCGTCGTCGATTACGCCGCCGGCGACCGTCGCCGCCGCAATCTAGTGGTCGCTTCGACACCTTCGACCAACCCACGACCTTTCCCGACCGGAGAGGGAGCCCATCGCCGCCCAGAGCGGCCGGGCCTAGTTAACCATCGCCGCCGTTCTGTTTTAGCCATTTTCCGGCGAGCCGGCACCTCCATCGATCGTGTCGACGTCGTAGACACGTCGGGCTCTCCGAGCCGGTTCCATCGGTACCCAATACCCCTGCTATTCCGCCAGTAGCCGCCGCCGGCGATTGCTGCCGGAAAACCACTAAACTTGCTGAAAATCTGCCTGAACTGCCACAAAACCGGATTCATTGGAATTCACCGGTCTTCCACCAAGATCAGTCAATCGAACCCGATCAAACTTCGAATGCTATTGAGCACCGACTGAGATGCGTGACGAAACTCTATCCGTAGAGGTATAATTACCTTCTATTTAATTATTTAAAATTGATGATTATTAGCATTACATGATTGGATTGATTAATTGTTATGATAAAAGTCTGATTGCGAATGAGATGATGATTTGTATGATGTGATTGATAATGGATAAATGCTAATGATCTAATTTGGTAAACTAAATTTGAGCATGCTAATCGACTACAATGTAATTTAGAATCACACAATAAAATTGGTATGAATAGGATGAGTTAGAATTTTTTTCACATTGATGATTGTTGATTGTGTTGTGTGTAATGTTCATGACGAGTTGATGCATCATTCATTTAGCGGGCTTTAGCTTCTAGATTTAATGTGTAGGTACGGAATAGGAACTCGCCACTTAGGCGCGATGACACACTTGGAGCTTCTACCAGGTTTGTTTAGGACTCGTTTTTGAAAATATATTTTCGAAAATAAGATCTATCACAAGTTGCCTTCGGGCCTATTGTATAAATCCCTTCCCAAGCTTGTATATATAATTTTACCAAGCTTTCAGTGAGACGAGAGATGGCGAAACCGACTTGCACGTACCATGAGCGGATGCATGTGACAAGTTAAAGCAGGATATGGATTAGTGAGCGGATTGTTCCATTCTCGAGGGATCCTAACAACTTCACGTCTGAGTTCCTCATACCCGGAGAACGTGGAGATTTACGAGTACTGCTAAGTATAGTATATATCCGGACTTATGGTTCAAAGGGTACTAAAAGCGATTGCCTAAGGGTACTCGGCTTTTGTGCTCAAGGCCAAGAGAAATATGGAGGTAAGGAGAGGGCTTAGGATATACCAGTAGTCCTGAAGGACCAAAAAATGAAATAAGAAATGCTGAGAGAGGCATCAACAGTAACAGATCAGTCATTTTAGGATGCTACGGGTCTGCAGTCCAGTGGCTCCTTAGTAGGTGCCGTTTAGAGAGTTTGCGAGGAGTATATGACTCTTTTCTTTCGTATGAAAGTTTGCTCTCATAGCCACTTTGATATTAGTTACATTTTGGACTATTAACAATCGTTGTTGACGCGTTTGTATAATATATGTATGTGATGAGCTTGATGGATGTGCCAGCCTGAAAGGAGGAGCAATGATGTTGCTTGCACACACATGTCAGTCAATAGAATAGTTAATATTTTTTTATGACGTTATTATATTGAGAATGATGTGATTAAATGCTAAGACATGGTGATATGATGTGATCAAATGCTAAGATATGATGATATAATGTGAAATGTGAAGTGGGTCAAGACCCAAGCTTTAGAATGAGTTTATAGCATATTAGATTATGTATGAATGAAGTGGTTTGATATATAAATATATATTTGTATATGTCGATTTGATAGGGTGGCCCGTAATTGCACTTTTAAGAGAGGTTCTTTCCTTTTTATTTTTAGACTTTCTTATTGATTTTTATCGTAATTGTATTGGTGTGTAAATTAGTTTGCATTTCATCCATATAGTAGATTATGTGTGAATGAAGTAGTTTGATATATAAATATATATATTTGCATATGTCAATTTGACAGGGTGGCCTCTAATTGCATTCTTAGGGGAAGTTCTTTCCATTTTATTTTTAGAATTTCATGTCATCTCAACGAAAGAAAATAAGCCACGTCATCTCAATAAAATAAAAGGATTTTTAATGTGGCCTAAGGCCATCACGCCACATCAAAAATTCTCGTCACAAAAAAAAAAATGAAAATAGATTGCCCACTTTTCTGTTGTTAATAGACTGCTAGTTACCCAACTTGTGAGCATTTGGCGTTCGGCTCGACTCGATTCAATTCAAAACTCGACATTTAAATGATCGAACTCGAACTCGAACTCGAATCCTGCGAGTCGAGTGTGAGCAAGGCAGTGTTCAACTTGACTCGACTTGGTTATAATTCGAACTCGACTCGATAAAATAATATAATAATATACACAATATCACTTGTCTACTCAAAATACATTTAAAATCATAAATATATATTATTATTAATTACATACTAAATGTTGGTGGAGGTGTGGGTGTTTTTTTTTTTTAATTAAATTTGGGTTGTCCTTGTAATCGAACGATCTGGATTAAAGTTTGGACCGATATCGTTCGATTAGAAGGACGACCCAAATTTAATAAAAAAAAATAAAAAATAAAAAACAAAACACCCCCACCTCCACCTGCATTTAGTATGTAGTTAATAATGACATTTATTTATGATTTCAAATGTATTTTGGGTAGACAAATGATATTATATTTATTATTATATTATTTCATCAAATCAAGTTCGAGCTCAAACATTTAAATATTGAGTTTCGAATCGAGTCGAACGCCAAATGCTCACAAGCTGGGTCGCTCAATTAGTAGCCCATTAACAACAGAATAGTGGGCAATCTATTTTCATTTTTTCAATGACGAGTAAATTTTGATGTGGTGTGATAGCCTCACTCCATATTAAAAATCTTTTTGTTTTATTGAGATGACGTGGATAATTCAACCACGCCATCAAGGGGAAATTGTCCCTTCCTCCCCCCCCCCCCCTCCTGGCATTTTTCCAACCGGCGCCGTCACATCTAGGCGGGCACTGTCACTTCTAAGCACCGCCCACTGTCGCTATCGCCGTCTTCGTCACGGCCCTGGTTGGCCTCCATTTTTCGACCTTCTTCATTTTTTTTAGCACCCATTTCATTCAATTGCTTAGGCGAATGATTCTTTGATTTGGATTGATTGTGGTTTCAGATTGTGTTATTGTTTGATGCAACTATGTCATGTGTCCCGTGTGATTGATTTACTGGTTACTTTTGATTTTGGCTGTAAATAAACTATGCTATGTGTATACTGGTCGATAGTTGATTTGGCTATAGAGCGACTATGCGATGTGTGTGTTAGTTGGTAGTGGACTCGGCTGTAGAGAAACTATGGGATGTGTATACTAGTAGTTGATTCAGCTGTGGAGAAACTTGTTGATTTTAGCCGTATATAAACTATGTATGTTTATATTGGGAGTTGATTCAGCTATAGAGAAAGTTGTTGATTTTAGCTGTGTGATGCGTATATTGACCGTTAATTTAGGTGTGGAGAAATGACACGATGACCGATGTGTCACATGCGATTTTGGATGTACAATATTCATGCTTGTAAAGGCAGCATCGTTGTTGTTTGAGTACATGTTAGGAACTACATGACCCCACAATGTCTCTTCTTTGGCCTACTGTATTGGCATTGAGAATTTCTCTGCTTTGGCAGCATTAATGCCAAACTTGGAAATTGTATTTCTTGCATCTTTTGGCAACTTCTTTACTTGGTTGAGCAAAGTTCTTCTGATTTTTTCTTTCTACATGTATGTTTTATTCCAAAATATCCACTTGCTCCTTACTATTGCTTTTTTTTTTTTTCTGTGAATTTGCATTTGTTGCGTTTCTTACTGTTGATGTTAGATGCCAAGTCATCTTTTGTTGTTGGGTGTCATTAATTACAAACCGCCTTTTTTTGTCTAGAACTTGATTGATTTGCAATTTGAATATTTTTTAAAATGCAAAAAGTGTCAGATTTAAGTTTTTATTCTGCTTTTACATGTCTTTTTATAGTCATTATTTACATATTTTTTTACAAAGATACCTGTGTTTCAAACATTCTTTTTCATGTTTTTTGGATTCATCTTCTTTTTATATACGTGAAGTTGTTTTGCATTATTTGGATGTCTACTCATACCAATTTGTATCTCTTCTAGAGTTTTGCACAATGTTGGCTCGATTGTCCTGTGGTTTGTATTTGCTGACCAAGTTTCTCAGGATCAATGAAGATAGTTGTCTGCAAGCGAAGCCTTCTTTGATATATGCTGTCCGTGAGCTGCTCTTTGATGTTACCTTCAATCCGAAATTGTTCTTGTTTGACTCACAGACGAGAGGCATGACTACAAGCAGGAGGGTACAAGACAGAAGCAAGAAAAAAAGGGTCCACGATCTGGAGATTGTTACAGAGAAATGGAAAATTCTATCAAAAGTGCTGTTTGTGATGGAGGTCTTAAAGAAGGAACCTGAACAGATAATAAGACTAAGGGAGTTAGAGCAGTACAGAAGACAAATCAATCTTCGAAAACCGCATAAAGTTTCTGATTTTATTAGAAAGTCTCCTAAATTATTTGATTTATACAAGGATGAGCGTGGTATAATTTGGTGTGGATTCACTAAGCAAGCAGAGGAATTGTTGGAAGAAGAAGCACAACTGCTTGAACAACACAGCAACAAAATGGCAGAATACATTACTAGATTTTTGATGATGTCAGTAGATAAAAGAATTCGGGTTGATAAAATTGTGCATTTTAGAAGAGATATGGGTCTACCCCATGACTTTCGAATTGATTGGGTACACAAGTTCCCTAATCTTTTCAAGCTGGTAAAAATAGATGACATTGACTACTTGGAACTTGTGTCATGGAATCCTGCCTGGGCAGTGACTGAGCTAGAGGAAAAAGCGACACCAGGAATTGAGGCAAACCCACCTTCCCCGGGAGTTTTGTCTCTTCCTTTTCCCATGAAGTTTCCTCCAAATTATAAAAAGGTATTCAGATATGGTGGAAGAATTGAACATTTTCAGAAGAGATCTTATTTATCTCCTTATGCTGATGCTAGAGAATTGAAAGCTGGATCACAAGAATTTAATAAGAGAGCTGTTGCAGTTATGCATGAATTGCTGAACTTTACTCTAGAAAAGAGGCTGGTGACAGATCATCTTACCCATTTTAGGGAAGAGTTGGTCATGCCACAGAAGTTGATGAGGCTTTTTTTAAAACATTTTGGAATTTTCTATGTTTCAGAGAGGGGGAAAAGGTTTAGCGTTTTCCTAACTGAAGCTTACGATGGCTCTGAACTGAAAGATAAAAGCCCTTTGGTGCTTTGGAGGGAAAAACTTCAAAGTCTTATTGGATACAGGGGAAAGAAGAAAAGACCGGAAATTTTCAATGAATTTTCTGATGTTGAAGAAGCTTATTTATTTGAAGATGATCCTGACAAGAACAGCTTCAAAAATCTTGAGGATGAGGAAGATGCAGAAATTTTGTTGGATAAAACCTTGATGGATGATCAAGAGATTGAGGTTGGAGAAATTTCTGATGCTTACAAATAGCTTCAGGTATATTTTTAAAGCTGCTACATTTCGTTGTTATGCTTAAACTATTAGTATTGTTTATACATCTATAAACCATTTGCTCACATAAGTATTCTAAATACATCTACCCCCCATTTACTCACATTCTACTATTTGGTTGGTCTGATGGTTTTATTCACTCTTAATTTTCTGTAATATTACTCATGTATTTCGTTCACTTGTACTCCTTAGAATGGATTTTAATCTTTCCTCAAAATTTCTTTTTCTAATGAGGAAGTCCTACCAACAATTAGCTAGCTGAAAATTATCGTGCTAAATTAAATACATTTACTATCTCTTTGGGCATGAGTATAACTGCTATGATAAGAAGTTATTTGTCTTTTAAATAATTGCTATTATCCTCTCAAAATTGTTTTTAATTTGATTTTGCCAAGCTTTATAGTTCAAGCAATTAAAGAGCTGGATGGCACTAAATAGGCTCTGATTTAGAGATAAAACAAAGGAGAAGCTAATATTTTCTACCCCTACTAACCAAATCCACTCATTACCATTAACTTACTTAAATAACACAAAAGGAAGTCTGTGCATGTTTATTGTTGGCATTCAATAACATTCCTCAACAACCTCAATAGGTAGAAAAGAATGCTAAGGTCATGTTATTTCTTTAATATGTCATTTTAAAGACTACCAACAGGAATTGTTATTTTAAATCGCAAACTAAGTACCTTTTAGTCATGAAGAAAGTTTAAATGGGCTGCAGATTCAAATGCTAAGTAAAGGCTGTCAATATCATGACTAGTATGCTTTCTACTATGACCCGAGTAGCACCATGTACATGATAAAAATCTGAGTTTCTATCTATTGCAACCGTTGAATGGTCATTTTACTGCCTTAACAGGTGGAAGTGCCAAAGTTACTAGCAAAGAACAGTGTAGAGAAGCCTGCTAGGTCAGTCCAAGAATTTTTTTTTTGGAAGGCAAATAAATAATGCCAATTTGTTATATGCTAAAACCAAACTGAGAAGGCCTTTTGTTCAGTGCATAATTCATGTACTTTTTGATTGAAGGTTTAGCTTGATAACTTATTCTTCAAAATGAGTCTTGCCAAATGCTTGACTGGGTATACGAGGAAGTGCATGATGTTAATGTAACAAGGAGAAGTGTATGATGTTAATGTAACAAGAAGGAAACCAGCAAATTGAATGCTAATAAGTTCTTATTCCAATAGTGCAACTTGGGGAGACGCTGCCAGAAAACGTGATCTACAGGCTCCATGTCCTCACCACCATTGAACCCTTGTGCAGGCATATGCCATGATCACAAAAGGCGTGTCCACTTGATGAACACTGCCACTGGCATAAGCTCGCCAGTGCTGGAATGACTGCAAGATGGAAGCTAGGATCAAAAAGCTTGATCCGGGGATTCTTATGGATGGTATGTTATGTGTGGCACATCTTGTGTTAGTTCATCAGGTTTCATTTTTCATTTGTTTCAGAGATTGGATTTTGTTTTATCTCTGGAAGAAAGTACCATGAATTGTTTGTGGAGTTCTCTTCTTCAGTTTCTTTGCTTCTCTTGCCATAAATCCTCATTCTTGGTTTTTCTTGACTTACAATCTTAATACTAATTCGTCCAAGGGCTGATTCCGTCTTCCCTCTAACTTGTACTCAATTGTTTTTACTTTTTTTTTTAAAAAAAGTTCCGAACTTCAAACCCAAGATGCGAAGTCCAAAATTTGCATTCGTTCTTCTATCATTTACGGAATCTACGAGCCATGAAATTATGATCGATTTTCGATACTACTGCTTATTGAAGAAAACAAGTGTATAATTACAAATAAGCAGTGCATTTTCATTTTCAACTAATATTAGATTCAGCCAGGTCCTGTATGATAAGAGACTATAAAAAATGTTTGCATTGTTGTATCATATTCTGTGCGTTTTTATTTCTCCTTTTTTTGCTTATATTATGAACATCGTTATCGAATTCAATACAATGTGGATGAACCATAATTTTTACTTTCAAATTTTGGGATACATCACCATCAAGATAGAGTCAATTAATGGTTTATTGCCTTGTAATTATCAAATAACATTCCTTGTTATTATTATTATCAATTACTAGGCAAGTACCCCGCACAATGTATGCTTTATTTATATAAATTCAAATATTTTACATTTTGCAAATAATATTAAATCACTCAAATATTGCTAAAATTATAAAAAAATGTAATTAAAATTAATAAGCTTAAATATAAAGATATTAATTAAAGACTATTTAAATGAGCATAATTGTTTTTACATTTATGATTTATAGTTTTCTTTTCTTTTTTACCCGTAATTTTATTAAATAAACTATTTAACAATTGTAGGCTGTATGAAAGTGTCAATAAAACTAATAATAAATATTCAATATTTGACATTTTTAAATAGAAACTTAATAGAAACATCACATGTTAAACCTCCCGTAACTTTTCCTAAAATCAAGGAGAAACCTTTGAGAGGTCTCTGCCTATGCTTCCATTATTTGAAAACATTTATATTTTATCAACCATATTGAAACACTCACATCATAAAATTTACAAAAATAAATTAAAATTAAACGTTATATATCCATTAATTTATTTCTTAAAAAATTACATATTGGTCTTAGCTTTGAACTATATTATATCTATCTTTTAAAACTCATACAATATATTTTAAAGTAGTTAACTTATTAGATCAACTGCATCAATTATATATTAATTATAAATTTTTAAAATTTTACTTGACTAATTATAAACACGTTTTTACAAAAACAAATTAACACACACAAGGCTATAATATTGATAACAATATAACATGATTGTTGAATTATATATAGTACAAAAAGACTATTAACTTGAATAAATAAAAAAATTGAATTAATGTAAATTTGACCATATTAATAAAACAATGTAAAAGGTCATTGGGCATACTAAAGGACAATATTTTTATTGTGTCATGATTATAAGATTTTTTTAAAAATAAAATCCCAGATCTAGTACTAAAGAAAATTAGAAGCCTTAAAATTAAATATTTAAGAGAGCTGATGGAATTTCAATTATAAATTAGAATCAATAAAAAATAAAAAAATAAAAAATAAAAAATATATATAAATGTAAGAAGGTAATTTAAAACATGAGCACAATTGAAATAAATAGCTGGAAAAAGTAATCAATAAAATGACATAGTAATCAATAAAAATAGAAATATAAAAGTGGATGTTTTCAAATGGCCTCCCCTTTTGCCAGTGTTCAAGAAGCACTACCCTCCTCTCCTCGGATGGGTACTTCGTCGTGAGATCAGGCTCTCCCTGCTTTTTCCGGCGACTACGGGAGAGTCTCTCCGAGCTCTCCGCTGGAGACTCTCCCGCTCGAACCACTTGTAGCGTTCATGCACAGCTCTAGCGGCTCCTACTCTATCATCATTCCATTTCTCCCCCTCCAAAATTTTCGAGGCTTGGTCGCTGTTCATGGCGATTTCACGAAAAAGCTCGAATCTTGCCGATCAGCACCCATCAATGTCCTCACCTCCTCACTAACTACAAAGGGAAGGCTCTCCTCTGCGGGTTCCAAGCTTGTGCGACCGTACCCAGCAAGGCCGACTCCATTGCCACCATTGCATTCTTCCGTCAGCGTGCCGAACCCCATACCTACACCCTCCTCCCACGGCGGTGCCTGCTCTACCACATCGCTGTCTACATGTG
>JAVDBV010001687.1:0-12371 GCA_032619315.1 Piper longum
ATATATATATATATATATATGATACCACACACATATGTATATTAACCTCCTTCGTCAATTATTACATATCAAGTCAAATAGTAGTCGACCAATATTCTGTATGCCTTGTTATTATGCAATTGGATTTTGGTGTTATAATTAAGTGATCATAACATCATTTATAAGTTCATTTAGGGAAAATGACAGGCTTTGGTTCTTGGTACAATTGGAAGGTCCCCATTAAACATGGCAATAATATTCATAACTTAATGTAAATTGCTGCTAGGTCGGCTTTCTTTCTTCTTCCACATATACCGAAAGCATTCATGTTGAACTTGAGTTTCTCATGGCATCACCCATCAATTATTCGTAGTAAAAGATAAGGAACTGAATGATTCTAATACAACGTACCGATATAATAGAACAAACTTAGAACTGCTTAGTTTTGACATTTTTGCCATACAAACGTAATTCAGGTCGAAGACTAAATACGTGACGAATTAAAACATGAAGAACGAGGCGACAATATTTATTGAAGATAAAAGCAATTGAGAATTAGATAAATTATTAGATACCATTTCGTTTATATCTATAATACAACATTAACGCATAAACTTCTAGCACAGTTGAAAGCGAGCATAAAAATTAGCTCAGCATATTTAGAAAAGTTTTAGCTTGATCGAGTCATAGACAACAAAGTAAATGAAACCAGTCATAAATTAGAATTCACTTTTAATTAGAATATTGGTCGTCTGTGAATCACCTTTTACTGTTCGCCTTGGTTCTAATTAAAAAGTGTAAAATAAAAAACTAACCAACAAGAGAGACCATGAAATTAGATGCCAATTTAATATCGTTCAACTCATGGCTCCCTTTGAAGTCAGCTTTTGCTTTCGGATCGAGGTCGACGTCAATTCGGCATGAAAATAAATTAATTAATTCAGACGAAAATTTCTTTTAGCAATTAACACTCGAAAACAATGCAGGCGTGTAAAACACTGCAATCTACATGTATACATCCAAAGTGAAGAGTTCAGCCAACCAGCAGTAAGCTCTTCCGTGGAAGAAGTTTTTTAATTTTATGTCTAGTTTATACGTGAAGTACGAAGATGCGATACTCCCAGAATCCCAAGGAAAGACCAGTCAGCCTCATGAGATGAGTCGGCAAAAAAACATTCCTAAAATGATAACATTTTGTATGTCCTATAAAGTTTGACCATATTTCTTCCTTAAATAATATAATGGCATATATATTTTTATTATCTTTTCTTACAATTATGTATTATGTATACCATATATACTGCTACTATACCTCCTCCAAGTCCAGATCAAGCTCCGTTAGAGGAGAATTGTCGCGGGTGATTTAAACTTTTCATAATATATATATATATATATATATATATATATCAATCATCTTGATATTTTTTAGATAAAAAGGGAAGACAAAAAATTATTTGGTGCTCCTCGTGAAGTGTTAATGAATAATATTTGTATGAAAAGGCTTATATGAGGTGGGCGCTAGTGTGGATCCTAGAATTACCTACAAAATATCATCAAAGCAAACTCATGCCTTGCACTTTTATTTTCAGGGCGTTATCCAGTCAATCACTGTAGCTGATCCTCAGCCGCCGTTGATAACATTGGTCAACGTGGAGACAAGTGTGCGACTTCTTTGCTATGGCCATTTCGGCTTAAAATATATCCAATTACACAGCCAAAAGGCCAATTGAAAAGTACTATATATTTATATATATATGCAAGGTTTATTGGTTATGGACGCATATGGTATCCATTTATGATCGCAGAATCTCTCCGAGTTTATATGTATATAAGAGGTGTTAAAGCTGAACGATATGGTTAACATATATAATTTGGATAGAAAAAGTAGCAGATGGCAACATTAACAAGATAGTTGAATATAGAAACAATGGAATTAGAAAGCATGCATTCACCTAATTAATCCACACGCAAGTGTGTGTATACATTGTTCTTGCGTGAGATTACCGCCCCCATGAATGAGTCTTCACTTCAGGGTCGAATGAATGGGTTTGGTGGGACCAGAAGCGCCCTTGCCTCGCAAAGAAATCATGTGAGCAAGGAATAATACCCAAGATTTTTACGTAATTCCTTAAAGTTTAATTTTAATCTCTAACTCAGTCCACAGTTTCTTTATACAAATTCACTATTTTCTTTGATTTTTACACTTCACACAAAATAGTGAATGTTTTCGCCTTTAAATAAATTCGCCTTTTAGATCTTTGACTTTAATACCCTTGTTTGTCCCCTTATGGTCTTCAAATCTTCAAAATAAACTCACCATAGCGTCTGGAGCGTCTAAAAATAATGAGATAGCAAGTTTCGCTTTGATCCGAGGTCTAGATAGCCTTCAAATTATTTTTTTTAATGATAATAGGCTGAACTGAACAATTTCAGGTAAGTTCAAACCGAAAAAATACTGAACAAGACTAGGTGGCATGAGGAGGCTTCTAGAGGTTTCTAGGTGTGCCGAGATGTAGGTGGCGCACGCTGGGTCAGTTTCAATCTGGGTAGCGACTGGATCTCGAACGCAGTTGCGGATCAAATTAGGTCACTCAACAACTCCTCACGGTTGGAGACTAACAACATGTAGGCATGATCATTTGTAAACGGGCCCAATGGACCCGTCTATGGCGGCTATACAACGTTGGGTTTGAGGCGACAACGATGTCATTTTCGGCAAATGAGGTTGATGGCGATCGCCCAGATTGGTAGATCTCTGACTTGTAAGGCACTTGGAGGTGTTTCGACGGTTTGTGGCGGCGTTGAAGAGCGGCAGTGACAGTGCAAAGTTCATGTAGAACTAGTTTTTGGCCAAGCTCTGTCGTCATTTTCCAGCGAATGTGGTGGCTTAATGTGGTTGTACTCAATTTGGGTCTGAACCTAGAGACAAGGTTGATTGATTGGAGGTAGTGGCTTGTCATGTAGTGGCTGTGGTCAGTCGGACGGAGACTGGAAAGATGACCGTGTGCTACTGTTGTACTTATCTAACAAGAGTCTTCTGAGCTATTTTTTGGCAAAGGTGAGCTTCTTCGGCGGTGGATCTCGGCGTGGATTTGTTGGTGGTGTTGAGGAGAGTTTGGTGGAAGTGTCAGTCTGCTAAGCGGTAGCCTCGGTCGGCCATACAAAGAGCCCAAAGTTGATTGCCTGTTGTTGTTTTCTGCTACTATGTTGCTCCAACGAGCCACTTCTTGAAGATTTTCCAGCGACAGAGGTCTTCTCTAGCTGTGGATCTCGAATGAGTTTTGTTCATGGTTGTGAAGGAACTCAATGGAGGTTGTGTTGTGGCCAGCGATGGTTTGGATCGGCCGGACGAAGGCCGTAAAGAGAGCTACTTGATGGCACTTCACAACTCCGACGGGAAACTTCTTGAAATTTTTTGGGCGATGGCGGGCTTCTCCAGCAGTGGCTATCAGCTACGTTGTGTCGAGGACACTCCAAGCTCTACACTGGGGCCCTTGGGGGTCATCGGAAATGGATTTCCTGAGAGGGGTTCCTCCCCTTCCTTCTTCCTTTCCTGCTTCTTTTTTCTTCACTTCTCTATTTTTTTCTTTCCACATATGAGCCCCCGTTCTTCACCGTTTGGGTGTTTATATACATCTCGAGGAATTTCTTAATTCCACAATTCGAGGCTTCAAATCATACCTTCCTCATCTTATCCTCAACTTTTTCCCTATAGAATAGGAATGGTGTTGATGACGTCTTTGGAGAAAAATGGCTTAGATGGGTTTGGACACGGGCCAAGGGGTGCGATCACATGTTTTGGACGAACATTAACCCCCTCCCGATTTTTTCAAGTTTAGAAGAAGAATGGATAAAGTATTACTTGCATTTTTTTCTTTTTTTTGTATATTCTCCTTTTCTCCAACTCTTTTTTCTTTCTTTCTTTCTTTTCTTTGCATGTTCTCCTTTTTTCAACTTTTTTTTTTCTTTTTTCTTTTTTTTTTGCACAAGCTAGTATAGGGTAATCTAGGTGATTGTGTGATAACTGACCATCATTTCGATCTTGAGGAAAGACCTTTTTGCTCAACAACCATAGTGTCCAAATCCAGACATCATTCATTTTTCTTTATAGATTTTAGTGGCAATAACAAACTGACAAATTTATCTTTACTCTTATCTGTGGCTTCTTCTTCAGGGCATCAATCTTTTTTTGTGACAAGATCGCATGATATCTTCTTTTTCTTCCATTGTATGGAGGTGACCTTGTTCTTTTGTGATGCCTTCTACTATTTTTTGAGCTTTTTACTCTATCTCTTTCAACTGTATTGGTTTTGATTGAAGTTCCAACATCTTTCCCAATGTCAAGTTTGATGGCGATCTTAATGTCTTCATAAACACAAAAAGTGGAGGCGAGGAGTTGATCTTGTACTTTCACTAAGACATTCTTGCTCCACAAGTGCATTTGTCAAGTCTTCATTGTTGGCAGTAATAATGTACTTCAAACTTTCACCTAGTAATTGATATTTAATCATGAAAGGCCTATTGGTACAAAATATGCTTGAGATTCGAGTGACAAGATCTAAACAAGAACTATAATGATCAATTGCAACAAGTCATGTGTCTCCACCAACGTAATGTCACTTCCTTCCTTGAATTACTATCTTTCCACCATAGCTATACATCAAGAGAAGTCTTATTTTTTCATAATGCATTAAATTCTTCAACTTGACTTCCTCTTGAGTTGAAGTTATTTGGATTAGGCTGGTCTTCCATCTTTTCTTTATCGAACTTCTTTCCTTCGTGCACTCCTTCGGTGGAAACATGTGACACTTCCATTTCTTGAACCTTCATTTCTTCAATATGTTCTTCCCCTTTTTGAAGCTTCATTGGTGAAGATGAGTAACTCACGATCATCACATTAGTAACTTAAACTTTGTACTTGATCTCACTTTTGTTAAGCAACTCTTAAATCTTTTCCATCATGTCTTGACACTCCACTGTCAAATGACCTAACCTTTGATGAAATAGACAAAAGTTTTCTTTCTTTTGGCTTTGGCAGATTTTTTGGAGTTTATTGTGTGATCTTTCCTTTTTCTTCAACACGTTGAACCACCTCTCATTATCTTTAACGTTGAAGGTGTAATTTTTTAATATTCCTCCATTCACCTCGTCGAAGCTCTTGATGTGCATCTCTTGGATTTTCACTTTCATTCTTCATTTTCACTTGTGACTCATGATCCATGTGATTAAGCTCGGTGACTGCACTGTTGAAGGCTCCTTCATTTTTTGTTGAAGCCGAATTCTATTGAGTTCCTCATATATCAGCACTCTTTCAAAGAGTTCTTTAAATATATTGTATTGTACACCACTTACGAACCATTAAGCTGATCCAACATTTATTGCACATATCTTCACCAGTTCTTTGATCTCTTGAGTCTCCTTCATTTGAGATGATAGACTTCTGAATCTTTTCACATATGTAACAAATTCTTCATTTGACTCTCTCTAACTTAAGTGCTCAATTTTTATCAAGATCTTCATTGACTAAAAGTGGGTTGTGACTCTCTCTGACATTGCCTTAAGTGTTCAATCTTCATCAGGATCTCCATTAACAGAAAGTGGGTTGTGAACTATTTGATGAGTTCTTCCTATGAGTTGATCGATCTAGGTGAACAGTTGTTGAACCATCTTAGTGCATTGTCGCTGAGAGATGATGGGAATTGTTGTAGTTTTATCTTTCAATTTGTTGAGATTGCTCCTCACTCAACCTCAAAGATTGTGATGTGATTTTCAAGGTTTCCATCTCCATTAAACTTCATGAAGGTAAGATGCTTGTATTTCTCAGACAAAACTTCTATGTAGACTTCATCAGCTAGTGCTCAAAGGCTCTTGGTTTCTTCGATTGATTCTTTGTCTTTCTTTTCGATCAATGCAGTGATAAGTGCAGCTTGTGCATCCATTTTGTCTTTCAATTCTTCATAGAAAAGGTTTGACATTGGCATTGTTGGCATGGTTGGCAATTGGGCTTGTGACTGGCTTGTCGGTAAATTTGTAGTAGGATTTGGCATTTGACTTATTGGCATTGCTGGGATGGGCATCGTGGTTGTGATTGATGGTGGAAACACTATGGAAGATGGTTGTGGGGAGTATGCATGGTCATACCACTGGTATGGGTATGGCGACTGGTAGTATGGTGGCTTTGGAAACCACGCTTGAGTGGGGAAGCAAACAAGGCTTGCTCATACTTGATTGTGACACTTGGAAGTGTTGCGCCAAAATCTGTTCGGGCAATGAAGTTGATTATGCATATGCTTGGTGGATGGATTCAATACCTAAAATCAAAGAAAAATTGTTAATTTCATGAGGGATGTTAGCTTAATCCCTCAATGTTGTGGCAGTTGTTATCGTAGTTGGAGGTGAGATTGATATAATTAGATTTGTGGAGGTTGAAAACATCTGTCTAGCCTCCAGGGGTTGGTCAGTTGTTGGACATTGCATGGGATGGTCGTCATCTTGTCTTGACAAGCTCCCGGTTGCAACACTAGTCCATTGCATCTAGGCGAGCATTTGTTGCATCATATCCTCGATTCGTTGCATCTACTCTTTACTTCGATGAAATCTCTCTTCAATTGTTTGATTCTGTACTTGTCCTCTATTTAACTGATTTGTTATTGTCAAAAGCACTTATCCGGCTTCTAACAGTCGTTTCATCTATTCATTGCTTCTTGGAATTTTGTTGTCTTCTTTTCATATCACTATGCTTCTGCTTGGAGTAATTCTTCCTTCATTTTCCCTACTGAGCGTTGCTTCAAGATGTTGGATTCTTTTGCGCACATTTCCCGCTATGTGTTGTCTTGCTTCAGTATTTGCTTCATATTGTCTTTGCACTCCTTGAGTAGATGTGGATGGATCAACTTCATTAGCCCTTCTTTGTCACGTTGCGCTCCTCGTCTTCTACTCCATTCTTCTTACTTACATAATCTCTTTCAAATAACACTACTACTGTAAAACCCATGACTTGAGTTAGGGTTATATACTCGTGAACTGGTAGGTTTAACCGTCGGTTTGAGTCGAGCCAGTTTCAAAACATGCATATTATGCTAAGGTCAACCATGTGTTATGAGTTATGAGGTCATGTGTACCCGAGCATATGATAATAACGTCAGTAATGCAGTTGCAGAATGAGTTATCAAAGTATATAAGAGTACGCCGAGTTTATTTTATTTATAGTAGATCATAGGATCAGATTTAGGTCATTTATCACGTTAGGATACGTTATTTATTATTTTTGGGTGGGTTAATAGGCTTAGAACATGTCATTCGACTTAGGTCTACATTATTTAGTTTTATAATATTTTATTATATTTTAGTTTATTTTTTAAGGATTTATTTATTATTATTTACTCGAATTGGAAGAGAGTCAAGCTTTATTTACGTAACTGCCCCCGACTTGTTTTCTTCCCCTCCCCGATCGTCTTCTCCAATTGTATTAACTCCCTCCCCAACCTCGCTGGCGATCACTTGTGCCACCGCCGACCACCACCACCCTAGTAACCTCCCCTCGTCGTCGCCCCCACCTCACCCATCTCATTTCCTCCTCTCCCTCCCCTTTCTCCTCGTTTCCCCTCATGGCCACCCACCACCACCGTCTTGCACGTGTCTCTGTCAGTCACCAACTCCAGTGACGACCTCGCGCGACCCTCCCTAAACCTTCATTCCTCCTTCTCAACCCTTCCATGGCTTGTGCGATGACATGAATGATGACTACGATTGAGTCAAGTTAACCACTTGCATGCACTATTGCTGGTGACTAGGGCCGCCGCTGACCAGTCGATCACCGCCGCCATCCATGCCGTTAACCCCCCACAACTGACCTCAACCTCCCCTAGCCCTCCTCCCCTCTCCTTAGCCGACACCACCCTCTTAGCTGCTCTTGCCCTAGCCGACCAGTGGAAGCTCCGGCCACCTTGAACCACTCCCCTTTGCTGATTTCGCTCATGGGATGGCAATCACAGCTAACGTCTTCCTCCTCAACCCAATCGTAGTAGTCACCGTTGTCGCAGCATAATTACTGATTTAGGTATACAATTTGATTTAAATACATTTCATCATAAACATTATGATTAAATTGTTGACTGATTGCAGGTATGTGAATTTAGGTTTGCTTTGCTAACAAAGTATGATGGACCATAAAAAAATGCTAATTTTATTGATTACTATGAAGATTGTTTATAAACGGTTGATATAATTATAAATGAATACTTGAATTATGACAATTGGTATTAGTTTGATTATTAGAATCATGATTTTTATTTAGTTAATTAATATCTTTAATTACATATTAACAAATTTGTGATGTTGATGACATGATCACATAGGAATATAGATTCATATGATTGAGTAATAATTAATACGATTGTTGTATGATAATAGTAAAATTGTGATTAGTGATGACACTTGAATTTAATTGTATTACCATGATATTGAATAAATTGCAGGTTTATCATACGCATATGACATGATTATTAGGATTATGCTGCCTCGTCGAGTGTTGTATGTTATCTCGATATCATATAGTCATACGTGATTATATTGTTGACATGATTAGGGATTGTTTGGATTGATTAGGATATACATGATTGTCTTAGTGTTGTTTAGTTTATCCATCATATCATTCATGCATCATATAAGTGTACATGAGCGTTAGTATTTAGTTCTAGTTGTGTAGGTTCTGGGTATGAGCTCACCCCATAGGCGTGAGACCATGCTTGGAGTTTCTACCAGATCCATTTAGGACTCATACTCTTGTTTGTCGATTTCTTCTATTGTTGTTTTGGATTGAAGAATTGTAGGGCATGTTGAGTGGTTGATTTATTGCCACTTAACATGGGTCATTTTAACGAATAAATTTTCGGATTAATAACTCTCAAAGATGAGATTCCTCGAGTCTGATTTAAAAAATAAGATCCACTACAAGTTACCGTTGGGCTTACAATATTAAATTCCTTCTCATGCCTATATATGATTTTATCTAGTTATCAGTGAGACGAGAGATGGTGAAACCGACTCTGTAAAACCCTAAAAATAATTGGGTTATTTTATTTAGGTTTTTATAAATCTTAGAACGAATCTACATATTATTTAATTAAATTATTTCTTGGGAATTAATATCATAAATTATCAATTTTAATCTTTAGTTTATCGGTACAATGATATTTATGATGGTTTTAAATAAAATTTATTTATTAGGATTGGGGTTGGGAGGTGGGAGTGCGATTAGACACCCATTCACATTAACTCAATAGTCAATTTTTTACTTTTCATTATCATACAAATGATTGGTGCTTAATATAGTTATGTGTGATTATAATCTTTTTTATAAAATTAAATATAGTGACTTTTTAAATTCTACACTTATTATTCTATATAAAGGAGAATTCTATTGATGTTAAATGAAACATCCTTTGAATAGTTTGTGAGCATATTTGACTCACAAATAGAAGGCTTTAGAGAAATTCCATTCATATTATGATCATGTGTCATAGGCCTCCACATGCGCTGAGCGCTACCGGGGTCAATGAGTTGACTCGTCCGACACGACGCAGCATCCACAAAATGTCATATATTCATATTTAGGAGTCTCTTACATAAGGCAGTACCTACAAATGGGAGTCTCTGACACGAAACAACACCCACAAATGGGAGTCTCTTACACGAGGCAGTATCTACAAAATTCTTGAAAGATTAAATACCTGCCCCCATGCCAAAAGGGGTGACAGAGCACAGTGGTACAAGATGGCTCATTATGCACTTATGATTCGGAAAGGGTGAGTCAATGACAAATATTAATAACTATAGGCCGAGGGCTACGTAGCGTGTGTGCGCATATATGGGATTGTAGTTGGATGGGCGGCCACCCTCTCAGCATATTAAGAGTTCATTATAGGCTCATAATCACTAAAAGACATAATTCAGATGTTGTGGAATACGTTAATTATTTTTTATAATTATATGACTTTGTATTTTCATCACTAATGCGGAATTACCTCTGCAAGTATGAGCATGGAAGGATGGAAAGAGTCGGGACAGCTGGAGGACTCTGTTATTGGACTATTATTTTTTCTAGATTGTTTGCATGGCAGTGGGATTTTTGTTTGGTTCATGGGGCTTAGATTATTCCGAGCATTTATATTATATTTTATGTTAAAATATTAAAAATTAAAACAAAATTAATTTACAAAACATTTAGTTTTGTATAGGGTACTGTTTAGTACAGTGCACGTCTTAACATATGGTTCAAAGGGTACTATAGGAAATTGCCTGAGAGTGCCTGGCCTTTGTGCTTAAGGTTAGGAGATATATGGAGGATCAAAGAGGGTTTATGATAAACCGGTAGTCTCAAGGGATTAGGAAAATGAGAAAATGCCAAGAGAGTCATCAAACCAATAAGTTTTGGGATGCTATCCAAACTATAACTCGATGGCTCCTTAGTAGATATCTTTATGAGAGTTCTAATAAAGTATTTGCATTTTTGCTTTAGATGAGAGTTAGCTCTCATTGACAATTTGATATTAGTTATTTTTTAGACCAATGATAACCAATGCTAACGGTTTTCTATTATATATGTACGTGAGAATTAGGATATGCCAGATTTGATGAATGAGCAGTAACATCTTTGCACATACACATGCCTGACGATAGTACATTTTATTATGATACTCATTAATGTGTTAAACTTTTGAAAAAATATTTTGATGATGTTTAATGCATAGTTATCTTATTTTTTTATTAACGATGTTTTGATGTCAATGATAAAGACACTATTGTGAATAAAATTAGTAAACTTCCCTTCATATTAATGTGGATAGCAGATGAGTCAAGACCCAATCAGGGATTATGACATACAAATTTTTATGTGTTGCAAAATGTGATGATATATCTTGCTATTTTTATATATTTTGTGATATAATGATGGACATGGTGGTTCCCTTATTCCACTTTTAGTGGAAACTCTGTCTGTTTAATTAATTGGTGTGATTATTTTGTTGTCATATCATCTACGTAACATCCTGCTAAGTTGTGCATTTCATACATTCATATTGGTGTTCTTTCATTTTATGATGCATAGAGTAGATCCTTTTCACTTAAGCTGTGGTTGACCAAATTAATCGAATTTGAGAGTTGGTTTGTTCTATCGTAACACTTTCAGTTCTGATTAATAGCAAATTGGATTTGTGGCGTTATAGCTACCCTCTAGCTAGTCCCCACTAGAGCCGTCAAAATATGTTTGCATGTGGGATTGCCATTCCCGTGAAATGAGTGGGTTTGGTGAACCAAAGGTGCCCTTCTTGCATAAAGAAATCATGAGAAGAGAAAATAAAATGTCAAGTGCAAGGACTAGCATCGAAGATTTTTTACGTGTTTCTTTAGAGTTAAATTCGAATACCTAAGTTAGTCTACGGTATATGAATTCACTATTTTCCTTGATTTTTATACTTTACACAAAATAGTGAATTTTATCACCTTTAAATAAATTCACCTTTGAGATCTTCGACTCCAATATGATGGTTTGTCCCTTTATGGTCTTTAAATCTTCAAAATACCTCACCACTATGTCGGGAGCATCCAAAAAATGTGGGATAGCAAGTTTCGCCTCAATCCGATGTCTGGAAGGCCTTCAAATTATTACTTAGTGATAATAGGCTGAACCGAAACATTTCGGGTTAGTTCAAACCAAAAAATGCTAGACTAGACCGGGTGGCATGCGTAAGCTTCTAGAGGTTTCTAGGTGCCATAGGATGTAGGTGGCGCACACAACGTTAATTTAAATCCAGGTCGCGGGTGGGTTGTTGGTGTGGTTGTGGGTCAAATCAGGTCACTCGACAACTCACGGTTGTGGATTGACAGCTTGCGGATATGATCATCTATAAACAAGCCTGATGGACCCATCTACGGTGGCGGTGCAACTTCGGGTTTGAGGCGATAGAGACGGTATTTCCTGGGGCTAAGGCTGGTGGTGATCGCCCAAATCGGAAGTTCTCCGATTTATGAGACGTTTGAAGGTTTTCTGATGGTATGTGGCATCACCAAAGAGCAACAATGACTATAACACCCCATTTTGGTTCACCTGTGAACCTACCTGGAAATGCTATCGACGACCGAACCATTCACTAATCTACTTGATTCGGTTAAGCCAACCCAAATCTACCCTTGGCGTCTCAAGATGGTGATGCAAGCATACAGTACATGGATGGGAAGCTTAGGTTCTAACATTGGTCTAGATGCATTTTATGATATGTAATCAAGTATAAAACAAACAAAACATGTGAAAATTTTAAAGAAAATAACTATTTTCAAAACAAAACAGACAGTCTCCCCTAAAAGTAGAATAGGGACCACTCTGTCAATAGCAA
>JAVDBV010001689.1:0-15288 GCA_032619315.1 Piper longum
GTCCACGTCCATGGCCGCGATCACCGCCGGCGATGTCACGACACACGGCGGCGATCCCGCCTGTTTCCGGCCATTTTCAGGCTGACCAGCTGCCGGACTCCGCCGGTCGACACCACCAGCAACTCGCCCGTCCTCCCCTCTTTCGGTAGCGACCGACAGCGCCACCAGCCATGCCGCACCGATTTTCGTAGTTTCCTTCATGGGTTCCACCTAATGATTTAAGGGGAGGTGGGTGCTATCTAATTTAAAGGGAGTATGTCAGATGATGATGATTTTGGGGATGCCCAATGTGTGAAAGGGAGTTGTTGGGTTTATCCCACATC
This sequence comes from Piper longum, assembly GCA_032619315.1. Classification (NCBI taxonomy): domain Eukaryota; kingdom Viridiplantae; phylum Streptophyta; class Magnoliopsida; order Piperales; family Piperaceae; genus Piper; species Piper longum. The sequence continues at coordinate 324 of JAVDBV010001689.1, forward strand.
AGTCGTAAATGATCTTCGTAATTTGTATATAGGCTAATGGGAAAGCTTTATTCCTGGAGTTAACTTTTGGATTAAGAAAGGCCCATGACACTAATCGCAAGTCCCTTTTGGGGAACCAAAGGGCTAAACAATGATATCAAAGCTTGGTTGGGGGCCAAAAGGGCCCAATAAGTGGTATTAGAGCCAGGTTAAAATCTTAGGAGATTTGGCGTTTGTCTACGCCGATTATCGGAGTTTCCTTCATGGGTTCCACCTGATGATTTAAGGGAGAGTTTACCCGGTGGGTTCCGTCTAAATTAAAGGGAGTTTGTCTACATGCCTAAATAAGGAGATCTACATGTAAATCCACATAACATTCCTAAAAGAAAAGAAAAAAGGGGGAGAGAGAAGTCTATCTCGACGATGACAGGAAGACAGAGAGGAGTGCAATGCCCCATTCAGATTACTTACAAAGTAAGTCAAAATGACAAACTTTGGGATGCTAATTCATACCCATTCAAAGGAGGCAGAAGGCGAAAACCTAAAGTATTCTAATACATTGACAAAACACAAAATGCTAAAATAGATGCACAAACTCCAATGGGTGGGCTCATGCAATTAGGACATCTAAAATTTGCCTAAGTTAGAAAGAAGGTTAAGATTTCAAGAAAAAATCAGAGTCTCCTCTATATCTACGATATTGGAAAATGTTCACAACCTATGAATATTCAAAATTTATAAAAGAACACGCAGAACATTCCAAAAATATCACATTCACACTAAAAAACATTTTAGAGGTGTTCACAACACATCACAGAGGATTTACAACAACATTTTATGTTCTTTAGGTTGTTCGTTTCCTTGTTCTTCACATGGGTCATTCATCCAACACATGTTTCTTCTTCAATCCAAGTACATGTACAAGTAGCTTGATTTAGCGTACCTTGTATTTATTTAACCCTCATTTTAAGAACTCTTGGGATTGAAGAATTCCTACATAAGATATATTAGACTTGCATGCGCTAGAATATTTCATGCGCAAAATAGAAAGATACAGTTAAGGATAAACAAAATACAAACATAGAAAACTAGTTTGCATTTACAAAATGTCCCAAGGCCCCACAATTCCACTCACTTTGTAGCCAACAACATCTCCACAAAACAAGGAGGGAGAGATATACCAAAAACAATGCTCGCAACCCATCATCTTTGAAGTCTTCACATTATCCGTGCCCTTGGCCAGCCAACACCACGACTACTCACCGACATCAATATAAGAAAAGTGTTAGCAACGAGTGTCACTAAGTCCCAAATAACTAATGTGGTAAACAACAAAATTGGCAATAAACAACTAATTATCCACGTGAAAACTATAATGAAATAGAAACTTCTTCACTCACACAAAAAGACCATCATAATCGCAATACAACCAATAGGGCCTAATCAATATCACTGAGATATCTACGCACACGAACTTGAACAATCAACAGTAATGTGTCAGTACAACGCATAAGTCAGAATCTGGTTGTAAAACTCAGCTTTGTGTTAGGGTTTGACCCGCTTGTAGTTTGTCCGGTTCGGGCCAGTTTTGAGTTGGTTCGAGCGAGCTCAAGTAAGACCAAATTTTAGACCTTGAGTATGGGACCCGAATGGCCATATGAGCATGTTATAGTAGCTGAGTAAGCACTATATATAGATTGTAGATTTAGTTAGGCTACAATAGAACCCGAGTTATCAGTGTATACACGAGGAATACAAATGATTTTTTTATTGGTTAGCCAGGGTTTTAGGCCAAGATCTATACTATTACATTGTTCAGTTTCCGTTTGGGATTTTTAGGGTACCTCATTTATATGCATTATAGGGATTTCTAACTACCTCATTGCCCCTGTGGACCCAGATTGATTGAGTCATAGATTTTCACCCGATTGATTTCAGGGTTCGAGGCCCATTTAACCTTCCTACCTCGATTCCTGCCTATATAGTTACTTTGAGGACTCGAATAAGTTTTGACTTTGGACGGTCTCAATACGAGGTTTTTGTCCATATATATATATTGCATATACCCATAAGTGGGTCCCACTAGACCACGAGTTATCAAGCTTTCAGATCGTGCCACGTGACAAGATTTCAACCATCGACATCAGCCCTATCTTTGCCCATCGAGTTTCAATGATTTTTCTCCCATTTTAAGAGTTCTTCACCCTTGGCACTGGCTCCACTTCGGCATGCCGCTAGCGAGTCTCCAGCTCACCCTCGGCCACCTGACCCAGACCCCCATGACCGTAGTTGCTGCCGGCGACGGAGTTTTTACAACCGGTTTCCACCACTGCCGCAGCCATTTGAACCGATTTCCAGCACCAGCGAGCCACATCCAGCTGATCTGAACACCCATAGCTTCATCTTGCTGAGATCTCTATTTTGAGACCACCCACAACTAGCGACATGGCCGCGATCGTCGCCTGTGATGCCGCCATGATGATCCTACCCTATTTCCGGCCTTCCAGCCCGGACTCTGGCAATCACCACTACCATCATGGTCCTTGTTGCCATGGCTGTCAATCTCGACTTGCGGTGACCCCAAACTTGCCGCCATTGGTGTTTTCCGGTGACATGCACCGGCCGTGTAGTCTAGTCCATTTGCCTGTGTTAATGACCACTTGCCTAAGTCAGCTAGTCCGAACCCATGACTGTGTCCATTAGTCCAGACCAGCCTAGCCAACCCAGTGTAACATCCCAACTTCAGTTCACCTAAGAACCGAATAAGAAATGTTAAAATTGAGTTGAGTCATGTTTAAAGTTCCTGGTCGATATGTCTCAATCGATAAAATTGATCGAAACAACCTGCTTGGTGTAATGAGAATGGAAGGCATTATTAAATATAAGTGAAAACACATCAAATTTAAAGAAAAGAATTGTGCTGAGGTCAAGTGTGTGGAGTCATCCAAATCATTGGCACAGTAAAAGTGAAGACGTGTCTTTAAGCTTATCATGACATGCCTGTGAAATCCATGCTAGCATCTTTTGAAATCCTGATCTCATATCCATCTCATAATTTCTATTAACACTGGAACATGCATTGCTTAGGCCTTATTGAGCACGAATCTGAAATACTAAGAAAATACCAAAGGAAATATTTTGTTTCTTTCATTTGATGTGTTTTGACGTATATTTAATAATGTCTTCCAATCTCATGACACCAAAAGGGTTGTTTCGATCTATTTTATCGATCGAGACTTACCGACCAGCAACTATAAACATAACTCGACTCAATCGTAACATTTCTGATTCGGTTCTTAGGTGAACCAAAATCGGGGTGTTACAAGTTGGTATCAGAGCCATGTCTTGGTCGATTGACATGGAAGACTCTTGTTGTGAGCCAAGTGTGTGGAGTTGTCCTTAGCCAAGCCGACAGGTATTTCCTTTTGTATATTCTTAGTATTTCAGATTCTTACTCAGTAAGAACTAAGCAATGCATGTTTTAGTGTTGATAGAAATTAAGGCATGGATATGAGATCATGATTTTAGTAGATGCTAACTTGGATCTCACATGCATGTCTTGATAAGCTTAGAGACAAGTCTTCGCTTTTAATGTGCCAATGATTTGGACGACTTAAGAGTGTCCACAAACTCAATTAGATGAGGTTGAGTTGGATGATGACTAGGAAAACATAGAACTTGGGCGACCACATTGCAGCATTTGCCCATCTTTGACATATCACCACATCAGTCCCTCCTTAGGACATAGTGTGTAACGATCCACCCTAACCGGCCGGGGGTTACTCAAAAATATAAATGATGTAAAAATAAAATTCAAGAACATGAATCATAACATGACAAAAATTTCTAAAAATTATTAATCATATTATGAAAGCATGCGACAATACATAAAACAAATTAACTATGTGAGCACAAAGTTGCACAGCCTTCGACCGTTTCCAGTAGTCAAATTTATAACACAAGAAAATAAAAGGAAGTCCAAAGTATTACCAATTCACCAAACCTAGGTTGGTAAAAGAATCACCAACCACACTCCTAATCCTCAGTCCGAAGCTGCTCACCTGTGCTCACAGAACCACGTTAGTGATAAAACCACTAAGCCACATAATTAAATGTAATCCCTATCATTATAATCCCTATCATTATTTCATGAGACTTTCAGTAGTTATGTGCCTATGCCAAGCTCTTAATTATGCTGGGAGGGATAGTCACCCCATCCAGTTACCATCCCATTCATTCTCACATACGCTGCGTGCCCCACGGCCTGCAATTATTGATAATTGCCATTAACTCACCCTTTCAGTATCACAAGTGCATAATGAATCGTCTTGCACCATTGCGCCCTGTCACCCCTCTTGGCCTAGGGGTAGGTATTTTATCTTTTTAGTAAATTTTAAAAGTACGGCCTCTTGTCGGACTAAGTCAATTTCTTGACACTAGTTACACCACCTGGTGCATGATGGTCGAATACGGGCACCGGCCAACCAGGGCAGCCAGAAAGGGAAAATACAACATTTCTTATAATTATATGGACTTGAATAGTTTGCAAGTGAACTCGCAACCGTGACCGACGTTCCTAATTTAAACGAGAAAATAAAATTATACATAAGTATAAATTTATTCAAGTAGAAATGCATGCAACTAAATGACTTAAATATATCCTTATTAACCCTTGACAACATAAACCATACAACATTCAAAAATATTGAACATTATGTTCTCGACCTTTACAACAAGTTTAGGGAGGTAATTAACTATTTATGGGATGTGATCATTTAAGTCATACTTTACATTTTTAAATTAATTATTTAAATCACAATTCACACTTAACTAATGATAAATAATTATTAACTTATAACCAAGTATTTAATTACTATTATTAGTATATTTTTCTTTGAGACGATAATTACTTAACTAATGATCTCGACAATTTAGCTTACGATTTTATTTTAATCACTATCATTATTAATAGCAATTTAGTGAGTACTAGATACTTAATTCATTAAATAAAAGCTTATGTATACCTATAATAATTTATTAACCTTTTATCAATTCCTGAATATTTAATTGGTAATTAATTAAGTTGTCCCATTAAATTATTTAAAATAATTTGTATTATCTTAATTCAAGGATACTATTAATTTAAATTATTTTAAATTATTCAACTAAATAAAGACTCGACCTTTACTTATTTTCCCTATGCAATTTTGGTTCAACGCTTATGATCAGCACACTATTATTGTTTAATAGACTATTTTTCTATTTTACTAACTTGTTATTAAAATAATCAACTTTATCTACCTAGTATTAAATTTAATATGGTAAAAGTGAAATCTTTATTTTATTAATCACTTATAACCATCCGATTTAATTAATAACTTATAATACACAAATTAAGTATCAACAATTAATCATCATAGTAATGGAAGGAGGGACAGAAAAGTGCAACTCATTCAGCGAAGGCTTAAGGCAGCTCAGGATCGACAGAAAAGTTATGCTGATATTCGAAGGAGGGACCTAGAGTTCCAAGTTGGGGAGTGTGTGTACCTAAAGACATCTCCTAGGAAGGGAGTGATTAGATTTAGAACATCAGGGAAGTTGAAACCAAGATTCATAAGACCGTTTCCTATCCTAGATCGAGTCGGAAATTGTGCATATAGATTAACATTACCACCAAGCCACAATGGCGTACACAATTTTTTTCATGTGTCAATGCTAAAGAAATATGTACGAGATGAGGATCATATAATCACAAATTTTGCAGACTTAGAGCTGCAATCAGATTTAACCTAGAGGAAAAACCGATTCGCATCTTGGGAAAAGAAATTATGACACTCCGGAACAAAGAAATTACTTTGGTAAAAGTATTGTCGAGAAATCAGAGATCAGAGGAAACTACATTGGAGACTGAACAAGAAATGGCCAGGAAATACCCTAACCTATTTGTAGCATAAAATCTATAAACTGATCCCAAAGATGTACTTAATCATGATTGTCCTATTAATGCTATATAATATTTCGGGGATGAAATATTTCTAAGTTAGGGAGATTGTGAAGACCTGAAAATATATATGTATAATAAATATTTGACGCAATAGGATTGGACATTGGACAATTAATATTTCCATTTAAATTATTTACCCGCTACCTGGTTTATTATTATTTACCCGCTAAGAGGGGGGTGGGGGTGGGGGCTTTATTAACATTATTTTCCTTCTAACAGACGCTAACTTCCTCCTTGTTCGGGCATTTTCCTCTCTTTTTCTTCTTAGTTTTCATGCGTACAAATGTTAAAATTGATAATAAGTTGATAATCATGGAAACCAAAATCTAAAATCAACAAGAAAGAAAAGAATTAATCTAAAATCTGAAATCATGGAAACCAAAATCTAAAAATTGATAATAAGTTCATCCATGAATCCAAAATGCTGCCGTGTGGCAATTCATAGTCGTTTGTTGATCAATTACAGTAGCAACGTGTAAAGACTCGGAAAAAAATATCGACGCGGTAGGACCGAACGTTGGAAAATTAATATTTTCATTTAAATTATTTACCAGCTACTCAATTAATTATTAATTACCCGGTCAAGTGTAAGGTATTATTTATTCGATTAAGTATCATTTAACCGGTTAAGTGAACTATATCAATTACCCATTTAACGAGTTAAGTGAAATACGGGTGAAAGGGTGTCTTCACATACCCTAGCCATCATTTCATTATATAAGGAGAAAAAAAAAATTCGACGCGGTAGGACCGAACATTGGAAAATTAATATTTTCATTTAAATTATTTACCCGCCACCCGGTTAATTATTAATTACTCAGTCAAGTGTATGGTATTATTTACCCGGTTAAGTATCATTTAACTGGTCAAGTGAACCATATAAATTACCCGTTTAACCAATTAAGTGAAATATGGGCAAAATGGTATCTTAACATACCCTAGCCGTCATTTCATTATATAAGGATAAGTAGGGCGTCATTCTGATTTTCTCCTTCTGGCAGACGCTGGCTTCCTCCTTGCTCAGGTATTTTCCTCTTTTCTTCTTCTTCCTAATTTTCATGCATGTATAGGTTGATTTGATAATAAACTACATAATCATGGAAACTAAAATGTAAAATCTACAAAAAAGTTTTTTAATGTATACCTACCATTTTTTACAATATTGTGGGCCTCGCTAGCCAGGTATAACTCAAAATTTAACAAACCAACCCTGTAACGACCGGCCCTAACCGGACCGGGTGTTACTTAATATGTTACATGAATAATATTAACATAAATAATTCTAGCATTTCTAACTTAACAAAAAGGCAAATGTATTATATGGCAATATATGAAATATCTATCCCACAGTCTCGGACCATTTCCCATAGCCACATTTATAACACCAAGGGCTAGCAGGATTAGCTGACCCAAGCGAGTGAGGGGAACATCCAAACCCAGTGCCACTGATAGTCCGACAATTGGTGCCGCCAGCTGTGGATGTTAGAGATCAATACAATGTGGAAAAGTTCCGAAACAATGGAGTTGAGGTATTCATTGGAGGGATTGACCCAATGAAGGCAGAGAGCTGGATTGACACTACCAAAAAAGTGTTTAGAGCTCTCTCTGTTCCCCATTGCCATCAAGTGCGGTTGGCAACATGCATGCTTCAGGAGGAAGCATCTTACTGGTGGAAATCCACAGAAAAGACCACCTTCTATTGCCGTGAGATCTCATCCATCTCATGGGCAGAATTTGTAATAGTTTTCAATGGAGAGTACTTTCCAGAGTCCGTTGTCCAAAAGAAAGCACTGGAATTCGTCACTCTGGCTCAGAGGGAAGATTTGGTATGGGAATATGCCAAGGAATTAACTAAGTCTGACACTGGCCACGCCCTTCATAATCTAATAATGGACATGTCAAAATGGACCTGACAACCAATAATCCAATAAATTGGACATTGTGGATTGGACTTGCTAGCCAATTATAGACATGGAGGATTGGACTCACCAGCCGATAATGGACATGGTGGATTGGACACGCCAGCAGGTAAGGGACATAATGGATTGACCTATCAGCCAATAAATTGGACATGGCAGATTGGACTCACCAGCCAATTATGGACATGGTGGATTGGACTCACCAGCCGATAATGGACATGGCGGATTGGACTCGCCAGCCGATAATGGACATGATGGACTAACCCATCAGCCAATAAATTGGACATGGCGGATTGGACTCGCAAGCCAATTACAGACATTGTGGATTGGACTCACCAACTGATAACGGACATGGCAGATTGGACTTGCCAGTTGTTAATGGACATGGTGGACTGACCCATCAGCCAACTAATGGACATGGTGGACTGAACCATCATCCAATAAATGGACATGTTGGAATGGACCCAACGGCCAATAATATAGATATTGATAGGGAGTTTATGGACTTGTTTTATTTAATTATACGGCTTAGTGTTTTAATCACTAACGCAGAATTGCCTCTGCAGGTTAATTGTTGGAACTAAAGACTAAGAGACGACTGGGTGGTTCTCTTGTGTTGTAAATGTGGCTATTGAAAACGGTCCAAGACTGTGGGATAATTATTTCATACATTGTCATCTGAAATATAAGTTCTTTTGATAAGTTAGAAATGCTAGACTTATTTGCTTTAATATTATTCATGTAACTTTTTAAGTAACACCTGGTCTGATTAGGGCTGGTCGTTAAAGGGTTAGTTTGTTAAATTTTGTGTAACACTTGGCTAGCGAGGCCCACAATATTGTGAAAAATGGTGGGTCATTACAATGTTGCACTTGGTATAAGAGCAATCTGCCTCAGTGTTAGATGGCGGGCTGGGCTAAGTACGCTAGCTAAGTGTGTAGGAATTTCGGGGACGAAATTTCCTAAGCGTGGTAGATTGTAAGATTCATCAACTTAGTCCCACATCTAATACCTACTGAGCTAAGATCCTATTTATAAGTGGGAATGGGCTATAGATATTTAACTTGTGTTAACCATTTGAAAGAAATGACTTAGGCCCATTACATTGCACATTGGGCTGGGTCATTACAGTGTGAGCCAAGATTAGTGGTAGAAATTGGTACGGGACGATAGGTCACACACCACTAAAGAACGGAGGAGACTCGTGCCAAACCTCAATATGAGTCACCGTAGGCTCTAGGGGAGATAATGTATCCTTGGGTCCGCTTGGAAGTGCGTGACTCGTATGGTATCGAGAAGCATATGCCTACAGTTAGCTAATTGAACTAGAGCTATATTGGAGTCATATCTTAGACTCGTCATTGATTGGTTGCTCCATAGGCTGGCCACCTATGGCGGAGTCCAATCATGATGATCTTAGAGACATGTTCATGGACCTACCCATAGTTTGAGCCACCCAATATCTTATATAGAGTTTCATTACCACATTGTGACTTAGACAAAGACCCTCATTAGATACCTAGCAAGATTTTCTCAGCTTAGTATACTCTTTCATCACCCCCAATGTCAGACTATGTGAGGATAAAACACTTCATAGCTAGAATCGTAGAGTAGTGTGACCAGCTTTTCAAGAGATATCCATTCAATTGTCATGTGACTAGAGTTGTTAAATAGAGCCAAACCTATACCCGAGTATTTTCACACTCACTGTTCTAGATATATTAGTAATACTATTTGTTTTCCAAATGGTTGAGATGAGCAGACTTTGACTAGTGCATGTGCTACAGACCATATGCAGACTCCACAGTTAGATGCAGAGTATGTTTACATACTCCTTGAGACAAGTATTCTCACCTCTATTCCATCATAGAGAACCCTCTTCAGCAGCGGCTAGTGGTCATATAGCTAGTTACGAGAGCCATATCACACAGTAGAGTTATAGTAGTTGACCTTGTTCCATTATGGAACAGAGTGAGATACTTGACTTGGGACTGAGTTATCTTGGACCCGGTGAGCTATATAGCTCCTCTTCTAAGGACATCTGAGTGTTTGACCAAGACTGGCGACAGTGAACAATATAACCCATTAACATATTTTCTTATTTGGTACTAGAGTCCACCATATTTTAGCAGGACTCACATGACACCCTAGTATAGCCATAGAACATGGAGCAGAGTTCCTTGAGGGTACACTTATTTGACCTATCGCATTGATGAGGATTAGAGAAACATAGGTAGATGTTAGGCTACATACCTTGCAGCAGCGTAGTTTTTTTTATGTGGCTAAGACTAGTACCGAGCAACACTCTAGAGTACCTTCTTGACCACCCAGTAGGCCCTTATGGGTGAACCTAGGATTTTCCCGCCGAGGTCATTGCAGTTCAGTCCCCATAGTTTGCAGTGACCATAGGAGCTAGTTCAGTTAAATGATTTGAGCATGTACGGCCAGTCTAGACAGATGAGTCCAGCATGTATGGCATGTTTCACAAGATGATTCGATAACATGTAGTCCGTCTAGCCAGATCATTAAGGAGCTAGCGAGCTTCGTTAGTGTTCAAAGTTCTAGCTTTGTGTTGGTCCGTTTGGGCTGTGTACAGCAAGTTTTCGAGGGAAAACTATCAATTTGCTAACGAAATTACATCTTCTGTTGAGTCCTCTGATCATAGTTAATGTGAGAAATTCTTAGGATGGACATGATATGAAGGCTGAGTATACCCAACATGCAAATGATAGCTCCAATTATAATACAGTAGAGCATAAGTTATCTCAGTGTACACACAAGGTATACAAATGATTTTTTTTATGAGTTAGCTAGGGTTTTAGGCCTAGATCTAGTATTTATTTGGGATTTTCTAGGTATTTCATTTGCATGAGGCATAGGAATTTCGAATCACTAAATTGTGCCCCATGGGCCTAGCTCGATTGTATATGAGGCCCATTTACCAATCTTGCCTTCATTATGGCCTACAGAATCGATTTTAGGACTCAGGTCACTTTTGACATCGAACGGTCTCGATCCAAGCTTTCTGTCCATATGTATATTGCATATGCCCATAGGTGGGTTCCACTAGAGGAAAGTTGTTAGATGTTCGGATTGTGCCACGTGGCAAGATCTGAGAAGCCCTAATTTTCTCCTTTGAAAATTTCAAATATTTCCATTAATTTTTAGAATGTTCCACCATTACTGCCGCCACCATTTAGGCTCTCCATCAGCGAGGCCCCGGCCCTCCTCAAGCGACCGGATTGGTATGTTTGAGACCACCTCGTGGCCGGCTATCGATCTATACCCACTGTCACCATCAGCGCCACTGTAGTTGACATCAGCGATCGAGTTTATATCACTATTCATCACCGTCGCCGCCATTTTTTGGCACCGGCGAACCACCTCCGACCGATCTGACCATCCCACAACTTCAACTTGCTGACATATTGAGACTATCCATGACCACTGTTTGGGCCATTTTGAGACTACCCACGACCACTGTCGTGGCCGCGATCGTCGCCACCAATACCTCTGCCTTGATGCTCCCTGTTGATCCCAAGTGGCGGTGACCCTAGTCTTGCCGTCGTCAGCATTTTTCGGCGATGAGCACCAGCTGCCCAATTAGGCCCATTTACCCAATTTGTAGTCCGCTTGCCCATGATTGGATCTGCTTGATTGTCTCCGAGTGTGCCGGTCCGAGCTTGTGTCTGTGTCCATCAGTCCAAACTAGCCCAACTGACGCAACCCAATAGTTTATTTAACTTGGATCATGCTGTCTCGGCCCAACTCGGTTCGGTTCATCGAGTTGACCTAGTTGAGTAATTTTTAGACTATTTTCGTTCGTTCTTGTACCGTTTTCGGTAATTCAAGAACTCATATATTAGTTTAGATACATATTAACATTATTTATCATGTTTAGATGTTATGATTATTTTTTTTTACTTATCATTTTATTTATTTATTATTATTATTCATTTAGTATTATTTGTGTATTTATTCAATATAATGAATGTTTATATTATTACTTATTACTATTAATGATATATGTACGTACTAATAATAGTCTTATTTATGTTTTCTAAATTGTATATATATGTATATAAACATACATACATATATATATATATATATGTATGTATGTATGTATGTATGTATGTGTGAATGTGTGTATGTTACTTCTTTTATTTACTTATCTATTTGTATGTTGTTATTTATTTGTATTTAATTATATATTCTTGTATTGTATAACTATGATAATATTATTATTCATGATTAATGAGTAATAATTATTTATTTATTTATTAATTAATTATTTTTATGTTTACAAACTCGAGTATGTGATATCCACTCATTTTTACCCATTTATTAATATAGTATAATTCTATTGTTATTTTTTTATTAGATTATTATTTAGATTCATGCATTTATTATTTATCTAATTATATATGAGTGTATTTCCAAATTTATTTATTTATTGTTATTATTTGTTGATTTACATGCCACGTGTTTAGTTATAGGTTTGTTAGCGTTGTTTTCTTTATTAGGATGTAGTAATGATATGAGCACACACTACGAGTGTGCATCATATAGAGATATTAGTATTTTACTTAGCACTGGGTTCTAATGTTGGTCTCAGAGTCCGAGCTTGTCATAGATGTGCAGCGCTTGGACAACAAGTCCATTGGACTCTCCGTCTCACCTTGACTCCTTGCATGCCGAGTTTAATTGTGTTTTATACGCAGGATGGCATCGGCAATTTTTTTTTTATCCCTCTAATGGCAGGTCATTTAGCTAAGTTTTCTATTTATATTTAATAAAGCTACAAAGATGAGATCCCTTATTGGTTTTCATACTCAAGCTATAGAAATATATAATACAAGCCTCTTCCCTAAACCTATTACATAAGTACATGCATTTTTACAAATTTCATGAATAAGAGAATGAGCGGTACAGAGATATATATGGGCCGCACTCGTACTCCTTCAAACCCCAAGGTAGTGCGGTGTATGTGGATACTACATAACACAACACATTTCTGAAATTTGTGGCACTAACTTAACTGTTCCTTTTGTAACTTGAGTACCGTGGCTGGTATAATATGGAAGAAGTGAGGACGTAAGCATTATATGTTTGAATATGAATTTAAGCCTTGCATACGAGCCACTACTAAATTTACGTATGTTTGCTTACTGGCCAGTGTGAGGAAATTTAAAGTTTAATAAGTTTTTGTGGGTAATGGAATATCTATTTGTCAATTTGTATTAGTTTTTTTTCGGTCCAGTAAAACTCGTTACTTATGTTTTTCATATTATATATGTAGGTCTTGAAATTCTGAGTGGACTTTGGCGGGAGGACAGATAAACGCTACACACTTGAGCTTAGTGCAATTATTTTCTTACATATTTTTTTTTCATTTGATTTGTTTTGATGTATATTTAATGATGTCTTCCATTCTCATGAACCCAAGCGGGTTGTTTCAATCTATTTATCGATCAATTCTTATCAACCAGCAATTTTAAACATGACTCAACTCAATTGTAAAATTTCTGATCGGTTCTTATGTGAACCAAAATCGGCGTGTTACAGTCAATACCATCATATTTCTAAAACACAATTAAACTCGACACAAAGGGAGTCAAGCAAAGATCAAGCAAAGGGAGGGTCCTACGGACCTGTAGTTCAAGCTCGAAGCGCGTCGATACATCTACAGTGAGCTCGTACTCCTAAACTATATCGAAACCCAATACTAGTTATAATACTAACATCTCTATATGATGCATGCTCGTGGTGTGTGCACACGTCATTAATACATTCAAATAAATTTGACATTACTAAATTAACCTAGAAATAAATAAGAAATAAATAAATAAATAAATACACTCATAGATAATTACATGAATAATAAATATATAAACATAGATAAAAATTTAATCATAAAATAATAAAATAATTATACTATACATGGCTAAACACGAGTAAATATCATATATACTTGTGTTAATAAACATATAAATAATTAAATAAATCATAATTCAATGAACAAATAGTTAACTCAATAATCATGAATAATAATATCAAAGCTATACAATACAAGAATACATAATTAAATACAAATAAATAATAAGATACACGCGCCAGTGGTTGTGAGAGGTACAGATAGAAAGCTGGCCGCGAGCCGGTCAGGAGGGTACAATTCTGGTGGTCGAGGGCGAGCCGAAGTGGCGGCGGTATTATGGGTGTAAATCTTTGAAAGGGGAGCAAACCTCTGAAAATCTATGGCTTAAGCTAGGTTTTGAGTGGACGATCCAGATCTTTCCATGTGGCACAATCCGATTGTCTGACAACTCGTGGCCTAGTGTGGCCCACCTATGGGTATATATAATATATATATATAGACAAAAAGCTTGGATCGAGACTGTCCAAAGCCAAAACAGACTTGAGTCATAAAAGTGACTCAATATAGGCGGAAATTGAGGTAAGAAGGTTAAATGAACCTCGAACCCTCAGCTCAATCGAGTGAAAATCTAAGACGCAATCAAGCTGGCCAACATGGGCGCAATCTGTGTAACTACCCGCCATTTTTCACTATATTGTGGGCCTAGTTAGCTAGGTGTTACTCAAAAATATAACTAATCGACCCGCCCTAACCAGACCGGGTGTGACTTAAATGCTGCATAATTTCTATTAAAACAAATAAGTCTAACTCATTAAAATAATCATCCCACAGTCTTGGACCGTTTCCCATAGCCATATTTATAACACAATTATTATTTTTTTTTAACTCGAACCGGTGTTTAGTCAACCCATATTTACAAAAATGACATCTTCTTCTACCCCACCTCTCTTCTCTTCTCCACACCTTCATCTTGGCACATAATAGGTCACATCCTTCTTCTCCAACCTCAAGATCAGACCACAACTCCTATCTACCCTAGCAATCCAATTGGAAACCCCAAAGATCCAATCTTTATCGCAGCTATCCAATGGAAACCCGGATTACACCATACATGGCGACACCGACCAGCACCCATGGCGGCCCCGTGTCTGGCCTCCCAAGGCGATCCCGACCGGCTGCTATGGC
>JAVDBV010001690.1:0-11431 GCA_032619315.1 Piper longum
TCTTGGTAATGTTCACGGGTGACCATGGGCGACCAAACTCTTCAGCTTCGCCGGCGGCTGCAAGCATTCTCCGGCATTCCTTCGCTTCTCTTCGACGGTGCATAGTGAAAGAGATGGTGCCGAAGCTACTTTGTGAGGCAACGAAGAGTTGGTAGAGGAGACCATATTCTCCTCTCTACGAGGAGGGCAGTTGCCACCATTATTTTGGCCATCATTCGAGCACCCCGGGGGAGGTGGCAATGGCCCCTTTGGCTTGCTCTCAGAAACATCCACCAAAATCCGAGTGGTTTCACTAGCCCTCTGGCCCATAAGGATGAGCAACAAGATTGCCACTAAAACAAGATTAATGCATTTGATGGAAGCCATGCATTCAATTCTTTGTGTACTGGAATAAGGAATTGAACAGCAAAACTAGTCTATCTATCCAAGCTCGAGTAGTTCTCCTTACTTTCAGAGCTTGTTAATGAATGGAGGGAATGAGTTCGACCATATATATAGATAGCCTGCCTAGGCAGTCATAATTGACCAGGCCTCTGTGTCATCATGTGTAAACCTATATGGATCCACGTAATATTGAATAAGACATTCACGTTTTGCGGTTTTAAGTTGGTTCTATGGGTGCCATTGACGTTGTTTATTAAATTAGGAAGCAACGCTGTTTTGGTATCATCTATATATTCACATTTAGCAATATGAGATCAACTGCTTGAAGACCGGGACGAACAAATTGCAAGGAAATGTAGCATATGCCCTGGTTGTTAATTTGGAGAGACGGTTCTCTTGGGGAAATTAGATCCTAATCTGACGTTAATATTGTGTAAAATTGGCCCCAATTTTCCCGCATTGTTTGTTTTTTAAAATTTTAGGTAAAAAAAAATCGGGAAGTGTTTGCATCAAAGTTCGCGTCTGAACGTGAAATAAGCATCGGCCAAGGAGTGGACGCACGAGAGAGCTAAGAAATATTGGTTTCACCGTCTCCCCCAATACACTCTTCTCCAACATTTTCACCTTCAACCTACCGAAGTCAGTGCTCCAGTCCTAGTCCGGTCTCGACGTTCGTCCTTGTCTAAGGGTCCACCATCAGTGTCCATGGTCGGCTGTGGACAAACCCCTTAGTGCCGCATTCTCTTCCCCTCCCCCTGCTTCCCTCTAGCCGTCTTGTCCCCTACCACCCATAATCGCTGCGAAGAGGGGGATTTGACGCCCGAAAGATCGTTAACCCTCTCAAGAGTAATAAGGCGGCTAATGGCGCCTTCTGATCTCCCCTCGAAACTCAATCCCTCGATGGTGAAGTCGGTTCTGCAGCAATCTTTGATAAGTTTTCGTGGCTGCGGTTAAATCAAAGTATTGAACTTTAAACCAATTTGTGCCAATCTGCTTATGTAAGAAGAATTTTTTAGCTGTTGTATAATTTTTTAGCTTCATTTGAATTGGTTTATCTGCCTTATGTGTTATGCTCGAAGAATTTTCTATATTGGCTTCATTGGGAGACTTGCAATTTGGATTGAAATCTGCCTAATGTGTTTATGCGAGAAGAATTTTCTGTTGGTTTTATTGGGTAAATGAACGGCAGCTAATCTGTTGGTTTTCATAGATTTTGATGACGAGGTAAGTGTTGGCTATTCAATAATTCAATATGTGCTACGTTATTTTCCTTTTTATCGTTTTCCAATATTGCATTGAGCTGCACTATTAGAATGTGCATAGATTGAGTTTGTAGTATTTGTAGCTTATACTATTTGCAAAGCGGTCTATGCAATGGAGTATTTCTGTCCATAGTTTAAAAACACAAAATTTGGACTCGATTCAACGTACCATGGACGAGAGTTAATTTGGTCAGACTCTAAGCCACCTTAGATTCATTTATATTAAAGTTTTAATTATGGGAATAAATAATTGTATGAAGTTAGTGTATATTGATCTTTTGGCACATTAAATTGATATTAATTAAAATTGAGATTTAACCAATATAAAAAGAAGATAATAGTTTTGATAACTATTATTTGTTAACAAAGAAAAATCATTCATTGAGTTTGACAGGGTAAATTGTAAAATAGAGTTAACTCGGAGAATTTCGACTCAAGAAATTTGAAAAGTATGTTTGAGTCAGATATTCCGATGCTAATGATCTTTTGCATTAAACTATGTACTATTAGCAACAGATTTTTACATTGTCAATACTCAGTTTTGTGATAGGATATATGTCCATCATTCGATTTATTGCCCAAAATGCTCTATATTCATTTCTATTAACATGATTCAACATAAAATCTTAAAACTACTAACCAATTATTCCATGTAAAAAGTAAAAGATACAGAATGTCAACATATGCGTGCAGCTTATGATATTGTTTAGTTCTTCTTAAATTAAATCAAAATTTATTCTAGACATGCATTTGGCTAGCTTGAGGCCCAAGCTCTTCGGCTTCGCCGGCGGCTGTAGGCATTCTCTGGCATTCCTTCGCTTCCCTTTGTGGGTGCTTTGTGAAAGAGATGGTGCCCAAGCTACTTTCTGAGGCAAGAAATAGTTGGTGGTGGAGTGCGTATTCTCCTCATGAGTACGAGGAGATCACTTGACACAATTGTTTACCTGGAGGAGGTGGCAATGGCCCCTTCGGCTTGCTCTTAGAAACATCCACCAAAATCCGAGTCGCTTCACCAGCCCTTTGCCCCATGAGGACGAGCAATTCTGTGTACTGAAATAAGATTAATGCATTTGTTGGAATCCATGCATGCAATTCTGTGCATTGAAATAAGGAATTGAACAGCAAAACTAGTCTATATATCCAAGCTCGAGTCGTTCTCCTTACTTTCGGAGCTTATTAATGAGTAGAGGGAATGCGTTCAAGGGAATGAGTTCGACGATGTATATATAGAGAGCCTGCCTAGCTAGTTCTAATTGACCAGGCCCGTGTCGTCATGTGTTAACCACTGGGTCACCGTTTGTTGTAAGTGAATGGAGGGTGTTTGCCATGTAATATTGAATAAGAAATTCACGTTTTGCGACTCTGATCGCTGAGATTCACGTTTTGCTTGTTGAATTTGGAAGCACTGATATTGTGGGATCATCCATATATACTCATTTAGCAAAATGAGATCAACTGCTTGAAGACCGGGACGATCAAATTGCAAGGAAATGTAGCGTATGACCTGGTTGTTAATTTGGAGACCCGGGGCGTGTCTCGGCGGCTCTCTTGGTGAAATTAGATAGGTAATCAATATAAGATTAATTTTGAAGGTCGTATCTAATTTTAAGAAATTTTATCTTCAAAGTTCAATCAAATACTATCCAAGAGAAAAACAGGAGGGTTCTACTTCTAATTCTAACGACTTGGCTCAATTAATACAAAAAAAATTTACTTACACCAATACAAAGTTCTCGTATGTTTTATCAAAATTAGGGGTTGCCGGTCATTACCATGACCTATATTAGGGGCGAGCAATCAGTCAAACTGCAGATTGGTCATTCGGCTGCCAAATTCATGACTGGACCAAAATTGAGTTTTACTTGAAGTCGAATCAAAATTCACTGAAATATTTTATTCAGCACGGTTTAATAATTGAATAACCAAATTAAATGATGATTTATAAAAGAAATTATTTAATTATTTAATTAAGATTATATCATTATTTTAGTGAAGATAATCATTTAAAAAATAATTATAAATATATATAATGTTAACAAATAAATTTTATTATAAAACTATTATAATTTTATGATAATTGGTATAAAATATAGATCTTATAACATTTTTTAAAAACTTCAGTTTATTCGGTTATTTTGGTTTGATTTGTTTTTGAACCAAAATTGCCATATGAGGTTCGGGTATTACCTAACCAAAACAACACTGATTTAACTCAAAACTAAACCCGAAACCCAAATTTCGGTTCGGTTTCAATCTGTTTGTCAGTTTCAACCGCACTATGCTCGTCAATAACCAATATCCACCATTTAAGACATTTTCTGAACATATATTCAACATAACCGAGGTTGCTTCTTCGACATCTGTAAGAAATAGACTATTTTAATTTTATAGCACTTCTTTTTTTTGAGGCAATTATTAGTTTTAGCTAGGCACTAAAAGAAAAATGATCCTCTGACTTTAAAAATATAAGGAGAAGACTCGATGTTATCTTTATACAAGCATTAAATAGTACAATTCTTAAAGTTTGAAAAATCCATGGACATTGGATTTTAGAAAGGCTGTATAGCACCACTCGCACCAAAAATATCACAAAAGGAAGCCATAAAATTTATTAGATTCTTAAAACATCATCTATGTATGCCCATCCTGCGCTAAGATGCATGGACAAAATTTAACAACAATTTGAAATAACATACATAATCAAGATAAAACTAACAAACCAATCAAACCATGCGTATAAGAACTAATCAACACAAATATGAATAAATGTTTACTCAAATATTCTTGCTAACATTGCTTCAAAAGTGGTCATGCACCATGAAGTTCTCTGCTTTCGCCGGCGACAGGCATTCCCTGGCATTCCTTTGCTTCTCTTTGTCAATGCATGGTTACGGAGATGGTGCCGGGGCTAATTTGTGAGGCAAAAAAGAGTTCGTAGAAGAGTACGTATTCTTCTTACTAAGATCAGGAGGGCACTTGCCACCAGCTGGTTCAAGGAAATCGGACCTGTGTCTTGTGTACAACTTGGGGTCACGGTTGGTTGACTCTGGATTGTGTGTTTGACATGCAGCATTGAATCAGAAACTCTTGTTATGTTTAGTTATGAATTGGTTCAATATATATATATATATATATATATCATAATTTAAAATTTTGAAACTCGGACTTTATTCGGCATGTAATGGAGGGAAATCAACTTGGAATTGACTTTAAGTTGATTCAGAGTTATTTGTATTGAAATTTTAATTATTTAAATATATAGTTCTATGAAATTAGTGTATATTCCTCTTTTGACATTTAAATAATAACTATATGATTTATATTAATTAAATATATTAATTTATTCAACCTAAAAAAGTAAAATGTTTTGATAATTTTTTTAACTTGACTCGGAAAATCAATTGTAAATTCTGCAAGTATAGAGTTATTTGTGAAGTTTGAAGTTTCACTTGACAATTGTAAATTAGGATGGACTACTATTGTGGCGTCAACTAGCTATATTGCCCTTTTTGCTGTCAATGAGCATGGCATTGGCTGCTTGGCTGCTCGAGCATTAGTCAGTTTCTCGTAAGTTGGCACTCAGTTTTTTTTTGGGAACATAGCAATAATTCGTAATTACTTTTTAGATGGTGAGAGGGACTTACAAAAATTATGTTTAGAAACAGATTTTATTTTATCACAATCGGAATTGAATATTTAGAATTTAAAGAGTGGAAAAAAATACTGAAGACGAAAGGTAAGGACTTTCAAAGAAAATTTTTTCCATGAAATCTATTGATTTTTAAAAAGGGTGTAAATTTTTCAATATTATTTTTATGTATGATGACTTACGATGAGACTGAACGTGAAATGTCCCGGGCCCAAGTATAAACAAATAAGCTTAAGTCATCCCTTCAAAATCAATTAATCAAAATTAAAGATGTATAATTTATTCTAAATAATATAAGAGATCTTACTTAGTAATAACTATTCAGTGTAGGACTAATTTTTGGGGTTTTACAATCAACACACTTTGAAAATTTTGTCATAAAAATTTCTTTTATTGGCTCATGGGCTTAGTTCACGGTAATAATTAAGTTCAACTTAGCATTCGACATAGAATCATGTTTGCTTTGATACTATCTATAGTCACCTAATCTAAGTGTAAACTGATGAGCCTAAGTGTTAAGTGTTTAAAGTATATAATATTTACCAATATTTTTAATGTGATTTTGTAAATCCCAAGTATAAATATTATTCATTAGGTGATATTTTATTTTATTTTTTTAATTAATTAAAATTTTATGAGATATGTTTAATTTTGAATTTTAATGTTGAAAATCATTGAAAATAAAGAAGCTTAGGGATTGTTGGTTGTCATGGCATTGGACGCCACCCATTAATTGCAAAATTTATGATGTTGATAAAGCTCGATGACAATGGATATACATAGCTTTAGCTACAATTGAGTAAGTCGAGGTGTTGGAAACTTGAGTGGACATTATAATTAATTATACTACGTTGATTTGCGAGCCATTTTATTAAATTCATATATCTAATGGCCATTTCTTCTTATACATAAAGCGGTGGTCATTTGTTGCTTAGATATCTCAGGCCAAAGAGTTTAGTAAATAAAGTAGTATAGTTGTTATAATCTATAGTATTTTTTATAATATAAGTTTTTCATTTTTATCATGTTCTTTACTTTTATTATGGAGTACTCTTTCATTTCATTATAGAGAAGAATGAAACAACATGGATTAATTAAATCCATTTCAACATCTTACTCTTTTATTCAATTGGACTACTTGAATTATCATGTTTTTAATGCTAAGAATACATTGATTAACTATTACTTAGATAATGAGGTTTAATTAGATTTTAGGAGAAAATAGTTAGATGAGTCATTGATAATTCATCATACAGTGAGTCTTTTGACTTGTTGTTGTGGTCGAGAGATACAGAACTCCGTATGGGATTGTAAAGAAAATCTTAATATATTATTTTGTTGATAATCAATTATCACCGGGAGGTAGAAATTGAGGCAAAATAGTAGATGCATAAAGGCGCGGGAGCCACCATGTTATATAATTATTCTAGGTTGGGGATATGAGGAAATAGAAGATAAGAGTAAAATGTGATGAAGATTAATTTCATTTTAAGGGAAATTCAACTCTAGAATGAGTTTTATCTTAAACTAAAAATCTCTTTTTGTTGTTTTTTTTGTCTTAGTTTTATTTTTTACTATTAACGTAAGTAAATTGATCTCTGTGTAGGACGATAATTGGATATTTATCATTATATTACTTATTTCAACCGTGTACACTTTCACGTCATTGAAATAATTCGAACAAGTTTTTGGCACCGTTGCTGTGGTGATCGAATTTTCTTAGTTAATTTACGATTAGAATGTTTAGTGTATTTCTTTTCTTTTTAGACTTTAGTGTCTTTAAAAAAATACTATATCTGTCATCTTCCTTATTGTCATTTGTTTATGCATTGATTAGTGTGGTCCCCCTTACTTACTTGTGATCCATAGATTGAAAGGACTTTGAAAAATTTATATGCCGCTGGAAGAAGAGCACAAGAAGAAATAGAAGAAGAAGCCATGGACCACCAAATGCCTCCAATTTCACAAATTGTAGCAGTAGCCAATGATGACAACAGGGCAATCAGAGATCGGGTTGTACCTCTTGCAAGAGAGTTACAACCTAGTATTATTGTACCACCGGTGGATGCGACCCAGTTTAAGCTTAAACCAGTTTTATTTAACAAGTTACAAAATTTAGGACAATTTAGTGGATCGCCTACTGAAAATCCTAATAGGGATACCATGGATTTCCTATCCGTTTGTGATATGTATAAGCAACCTGGTGTCTCTAATGATGCTCTCTGCCTTTCCTTATTTCCATTATCATTAATAGAAGTGTGAAAGAGTGGTTGTCATCATTAGATGCAATTATCACTTGGGATGAATTGTTTGAAAATTTTTGTTAAAATATTTTCCTCCTTCTAAAACTGCTAGATTACGTAACAAAATTTTGTCTTTTTTGTAGTTTGATGGTGAATCTCTCTTTGAGGCATTGGAAAGATTTAAAGAATTGTTGAAAAAATGTCCTAACTATGGTATAAAAAGATGGATGCAACTCCAAACTTTCTATAATGGGTTGTTGAGGCCAACAAAAAACATATTTGATGCGGCGGCCAATGGAGCATTTCTTAAGAAGAGCCCACATGAAGCTTTTCAACTGCTAGAATTGATCGTTTCTAACAACCATCATGCAACATAGGAAAGGCACCTAAAGAGGATTACTAGAGTTTTAGAATTAGATGCACTTACTACTTTATTTGCTCAGGATAGTGCTATAGCTAATCAGGTTCAAAATTTTAATATGAAGGGACGGGTTAAGGCTGTGGACCCAAGGTGTGAATGGTGTGGACAAAGACATTCTATAAGTCAAGGTATAACAAATCAACTTAACTACGTAGGCAAATTTAATAAGAACAACAATCATTATTCCAGCAAGCGGCTGTTGTCCTCAATAATCCACCACCACTATCACAGCATTCTCAACCCCCTTCACTTCCTTTTTAGACACAGTAACTGGATTTGATCCAAATGTTCAATTCTATACAACAAATTATGCAAGAATTTACGCAGAATCAGCAACAACGACAACAATTTATGCAACATGTTATGGTGCAATTAAAGAAGGAATCAAGTGAGTGACCCAAGGGTGTACTTCCCACTCAATCAGAACAACTAAGGACAGATGGTCAAGAGGATTGCAAAGCCGTAACAATCCGGAGTGGTCTTACTTTTCAAGAACTATTTCAGCCCAATGAAGTTAAGGATAAAGATGAAAAGACAAACAACGAACATGAACCATTTCCTTCTAGACTAAGGAAACAAAGTGATGAAAAATACTTCAAAAAATATCTTGATCTATTTAAGAAATTACAAATTAACATACATTTCGCTGAACCACTTGAGCCGATGCCTTGTTATGTAAAATTCTTAAAGTATGTTCTAGTAAAGAAGAGGAGACAATATGACAATGAAATTATTGCCATATGACAAAGGAATGTAGTGCTGTCCTCCAAAGATGAAAGACCCGGATAAATTTGTGATTCCATGTTCAATTAGAGGAGATGTTCATTGTAATGCTTTATGGTGACTTAGGTTATAACATTAATCTTATACTTTTTTTTTGTTTTCCAAAGGATAGGTATCAAGAACATTGTTCCTATGAACATCACACTCCAGTTGACTGACCGGCCATTTGTATATCCTAAAGGAGTCATTGAAGATGTTTTAATAAAAGTTGATAAGTTTATCTTTCTTGCAGATTTTGTGGTGCTTAAAATGAAAGGAAGAAATGATAATATACCACTCATCGTCGGGAGAGAGTTCTTGGCAACTGGGAGAACATTGATCGACGTGGCCGCTGGAAAACTTACACTTAGGGTAAACAATGAATATGTCACATAAAACATTTTTAAATCCATTAATTGCCCTGATGCAACATATGATTGTTCTAGAATTGAACTATTTGATAGAATAATGTACAAAGGGGAACAGTTGAGTGATTGATTACTTAAGACCATAAATTCTCTTTGTGAAGAAGATACTGATATGGAAGAGATGGTTAAAGTATTAGATTCACAACCAATTTTGCCTAGGAGATTCAGAGTTTTGGAACCCTTAGATCTACCATTCTACAAACTATTGCCATCAATTGAAGTACCACCTATTTTGGAGCTAAAGCAACTTCCAAAACATCTCAGGTATGCTTTCTTAGGGCTTAATGACACTCTTCCTATTATTATGTCTTCAAAGCTAACTATGTAGTAGGAATAATATGATTAGAATACTAAAAGATCACAAGTCAGTTATTGCTTGGACTATAGCAGATATAAAAGGCATCTGGTAAAAGATCACAAGTCAGCTACTGCTTGGACTATAACAGACATAAAATGTAAGGTATTTGGTGTGGGCGTTGGGCATTTTTCTCTTGAACAAAATTTTTTTCCACACAGTGATATTGAAATTAAGACGGAACAAGGAGATAGAACATTTAAAGTCAGTTGACGTAGATTGAACACTACTATGAAATGGAGCAACTTTGAAAATCCCCCATCACATTAAATAAAGAATAAGAAAGTGGCATTTGGCTAGAGACATTAAACCAAGTGCTTCTTGGGGAGGCAACCAAATAATGGGTCAAGTGCAAATTCAGTTATTTATAATAATCATCCACCGACTAATTAGTTGAGGGAGTTCTCTTTCAATTCTTCATTTTTATTTTTATTTTGTTCAACATGGAGGACAATGTTAAGTTTAACTATGGGAGGGTGCTTTAATTTTGTGCTTATTGTTCATGCTCGACTCATGTATAGATTTAATATATATATATATATATATATATATATATATATATATATAGATATAGATACATAAAAACAACGTATGAAAAATTGTAGGAAACATTGAATTTTATAAAAACTTTTATATTAATAGGAAAGAAGGGATAGTATTATAAACTTTTTCTTAAAATTATTTTTGCTAATAATCTAGTTACCCCTGGCCTTGGGCGGCTGACCAGGGGCCGGTCTCGGAGCTGGGCCAGCCTTGGAGTTAGAGTGACGAGTTTTTTTCTATTTTTAAGATAATTAAGATAATTCATAAATTTTCCCCTTTGTTCGCAATTATGATTGATTTTCCCATTTAAAGGTAATATAAAAGATTTATTCTCCTCATTAAAATTTCATTAATATATCTTACCGAATAAGTCGTGGTAGACAGCTAACACGCCGGGCCCTCTTCCTCTTTCATTGTAGTCGTCTTGCCTTCTTTAGAAACCATTTGCTCCACCTTCACCTCTCTTAACCAGAGTAAGAACACCTTAAAGGGGTGAAAAAGGTTCGGGCTGTCAAAGGCAGCGGTGATCACTACCAGTCGTAAATGAAAAAGGGCTGTGGGTGCGCACAAAAGTAAATAAGAAGCGAATAACATTTTCATACATAATGGACAACCCGAATCAAATTTAATTCACTATCTCCACTGCCGCTGCCAGATTAACTCCATATCTGCCTTCTACCCTCTTTCCATCCGTCGTAGTTATAAAAATTAAAATTGAAATTGGAATTAATTTTTGAGTGAGTTAATGATTTGAATCGAATCGGTTTAAATTGGTTAAAAATTGGTTTAACTGATTCGGTCTAAATCGATTCTATATAAAATTTTAGTTTAGTCAAAATCGGTGAGTTATTAGTTATATAATATGTTATTTTAATATCATGGTATGTATTATTTTTTATAATATTTTATATTTTTTAAATTTTTTTTGAATTATTTAAAATTAATTATTATTTTTAACTCGATTCGAATTCGGGTAAAATTTTAATTACGAAAATACAAAAGTTATTTCTTTTTTATTTATCTTATTCTCTCCCACACCCGCTGCCCTCCTTCTGCCGCCGCCGTCTAGCCCTGCCTCCCCCCACCCTGCCCCCTGCCTTGCAACGGTGATTATGTGATTTGTCAATATATCATATATTGTATATGTGTGTGTAGAAATTTTTGTATTACGGCTGCTCCTCTTGATCTTTGCTTACTGTCACAGGTTTAGCTAGTGGGACGATCGGGAGCTAGGGTTTTACGGTTGTCCCTAGATAATCCCGCGCCCAATGCGGATAATCGGTGTTATTCATGTGGTGGAACAACCTACCAAGCCTTATATCGTGTTGGAGTGCTGTTGGGGACCGACGGGTATCGAGCCAGACGCATGCGAGGTCGTGCCGTG
>JAVDBV010001691.1:0-11085 GCA_032619315.1 Piper longum
ATCCATGCTGTAGCAACATTTGATCGTTCTGGACGCTATGTTGTTACTGGCTCTGATGATCGCCTTGTCAAGATTTGGTCGATGGAAACAGCGTTCTGCTTGTCTAGTTGTCGGGGACACGAAGTATGTGTTTTTATATCTGTTCTTAGTTAGGTATGGTTCATTTAAGGCTTGGCCTTTATCATAGGGATATAACTGTTGAGGTTGTCTAATTTGAAGGGAGATATTACTGATCTTGCCGTAAGCGTGAACAATTCGCTTGTTGCATCTGCTTCAAATGATTTTAGCATTAGAGTTGTAAGTTTATTTCACAAGTACACACTATTGTTTATGATGTGCCTTTTGAGTAATCATTTATAATCTTTCATGGTTTGATTGATGCAGTGGCGTTTGCCTGATGGCTTCCCAATATCTGTTTTGCGTGGACACACCGCAGCAGTGACTGCTATCGTGTTCAGTCCACGCACTGTTTACCAGCTTTTATCGTGAGTAATACATTTTATTTGCTTCTGGTTTTCCATTATCAATTAGCGTTCAATAAAGTCATTGGGACAGTCTTGCAACTTTGTATGGGTGACTAAGAGCGTCTAAGGGTTTCAAACAACACCAAAAACGAATTAACAAATTTCTAAAAAACTGAAAAGGCTATAGAGCAATTATGTGACTTCAGCCCCTTTAGAATATTTATCAAATAGCATCTCTATCTTGTCTTTTGTATTGAATCATCTGCTGTTACCATTGGCAAATTGACAATGACTTTGTGTTTCTTACTTTTTTTATAACCTTATATGATATTATAGCTTTGGTGTTCTTCTTGTCAGGTCATCTGATGATGGCACATGTCGGATATGGGATGCGGTACATTCTCAGCAAAAACCACGAGTTTTTATTCCTAAACCTTCAGATTCGCAGCATGGTCCATATTTATCCCTCCTCACTTTTTTTGTGCAAATGCATTTTGCTGGTCATGATGAGTATTTAATTTAAGGAAATTTGTACCAGGAAAGACTAATGATGCCCCAGCAACTTCTGCTCAGCGTGGAAATCAAGTTTTGTGTTGTGGATACAATGGCAATGGGACAGTTTTTGTCACTGGAAGCTCTGATACTTACGCAAGGGTAACACTAAATTTTTTTTTTTTTTGTTTTTCCTCACCTGCTTGAATTTTGGTCTATCACATTCATACAAAATACAATTCAGCCTTGAAACTCACTTTTCATTTTTAATCTGTCATATGCTGATTCTGGATTCCTAGTTTTTCATTTAGTCTGTCAGCCATCTTTGTGCACTTGGTCCTTGTTTAGGTGTGGAATGCAATGGTTAAGTTCACTCCAGAAGACTCAGAGCAGCCTAATCATGAAATTGATGTCTTATCTGGTCATGAAGATGACGTGAATTATGTACAGTTCAGGTGTGTTAGATTCATAAAATGTTTTCTTTGAGACATGGAAATTCCTATTGGTGACTTTTTTTAACTTTTGATGCAGCGGATGTGCTGTGGCTCCAAAAGCTTCGCCATCTGACGTATTGAAGGAGGACAATGTCCCCAAATTTAAGAATTGCTGGTTGGTTTTACTTGCTAAGTATCTGAGTTTTGCCTTCTGAATTTTTCCTTCTGATTTTGTCGATTTTGATGCAAATTAGTGAAGCAGATTCTTGATAATAATTATTTAATGTTTTTCTCTCAGGTTTCCACATGATAATATTGTCACATGTTCTCGTGATGGTAGTGCAATCATTTGGATTCCAAGGTCACGCAGGTCTCATGTAAGCTTATCAATGAATCATTAATTTTATTTAAATTGGGAAAGCCACATTTACTGTAGAGTTGTCATAGCTTAATTACCATTGGTGTCTGCTGCACTTCATGTTTTTATTGTAGTTGTACTGGTATGTTCGCCATTTAGCTATGCCTGTCAATGGAGTCATGAAAAGTTGAACCATTTTTTGAAAAAATAAACACTTACTCAAATCTTCAGGTTGTTATGGGTAAAGAGATCTTATTGTGAAAGCACATCATGATTTGTATATTTTTTAAGTTAGCTCTCGCCAAGATGTTGATATTAATTTTTTAGAGGGAAAAACAAGTTTTGTTTTTTCTTGTTGGAAGCTTGAAATAATCTTTCGATAGATTACTGTATAATGATTATGGAAAGTCTAAAGTTGAGATGCTCTATATTTTGCTAGAATAAGAAAACTTTACTGATATCATTGGTGAAGGAGGTATGATAAGTGGGGAAATTTTTGTACAGAACACTATGAGATGTATTTTTAGTGGGTGTTGTAGATGTGTAAGTAATAAAGTTGAGGAATGAAAGTTGTATTAAGCTTAAGACTTACGAGTGGATTTTTTCCGCTTTTTTTGGTGTAGAAGTTGATGATGAATGATATGTATTCTTAACCAGCACCTTAGAGAAAAAGACCTTGAGACTTTGATACATAATTTTTGAATGTTAATGAATTTTTCCCACATATACATATATCTTGCATATATCATTGGTTCATTTCGTCTTTAATATCTATGAGCAAACTGTTACCGCCCTAAATTTTGCTCTGGGATTCAGGCAAAAGCTGGGCGTTGGATACGAGCATACCATCTGAAAGTTCCACCTCCTCCCATGCCTGCACAACCTGCTCGTGGAGGGCCTCGGCAGAGGAATCAGCCTACTCCTCGAGGTGTTAATATGATCATGTGGAGCTTGGATAACCGATATGTGCTTGCTGCTATCATGGGTAATCCATTTTTATCTATTTCTAAGTGACGGTGAAAGCTTAAATCTCTTTGCTGCCTGTTTCTTTATTTTATAAATATATTCTTTAACAGATTGCAGAATATGTGTGTGGAATGCTGTTGATGGTAGCTTGGTTCATTCCCTGACTGGTCATAGCTCTTCCGTAAGTTTGCCACTGAGGGATCTTGGCTTTTCTTCTACGGCATTAGAAGTAACAATTTTGGCAATTTGGAGACTAGTTGAAACTTGAAATAAAGCTTTTATGAAATATTTTTTTATGGTATTGCATTTCTTGAAGCATGTTGACCAGTTAGACCGATTTAACCAACTTTTAAGGTTCTATATAGTCTTTTGATAAAACTTTCCTGTATTAATAACTGTTAAAATGCTTCTGAAGTTGTGTGTTTGATGTTTTTCTTCAGCTTTAGCTTAAAAAGTCCATTTAGGAATTCATCTAACCAAGCTAGTGGTATCATTGTTTGTAGACTTATGTTCTAGATATTCATCCTTTCAATCCTCGCATGGCCATGAGTGCTGGGTATGATGGCAAAACCATTATTTGGGATGTAAGCTCACTGATTTGTACTTTTTACTTTGCCTAAATAAATAGTTAAAGTTAGTAATTCATTGTGCCAAATTTCTTCAATTTAGATATGGGAAGGGATCCCTGTGCGTGAATATGAAACTGGAGGCTTCAAGTTGGTAGATGGGAAGTTCTCACCGTAAGTTGCTTATAGTCCACGTAGATTGCATTTTTTTTTTCTTTTCTTTTTGTTGTCAAAACTAGAAGAGATGTGGGCAAAAAGGTGTTGAAGGAAGACCTATGCTTATAAGTAATAATGCCTTTGATTACTTTAAGAACTTTGGCTATTCTCTCTGAAATTTTCTTTGAAAGGTTTTTCAATTTTTATTAGTTATTGCCTGAACAATTTGGGCCATCTGTTGTTGCTTGTTTGGCTATTTGTGAATCACGTCTAATCTTACCAACTTGTCGTTTCTTAGTTACCAGATTGTGACGTGTACATTTGTTGAATGAAATTAGGGATGGTATGTCAGTTGTGGTTTCTGATGAAGCTGGTCAGCTGTACATTTTTTCTACTGGTCAAGGGGAATCTCAGAAGGATGCAAAATATGACCAGGTATTCAAAGACGTCATTTTCATTGGCAACATTTTTTGTAGTGGAAAAATGTGTATGGTCTGATTTATTTGTATATCATATGCGTTGAACAGTTTTTCCTTGGTGATTATCGCCCACTTATCCAAGATTCCATTGGAAATGTTGTTGATCAGGTAGTTGAATTTTTTTATAATTAATTTTGTTGAATTTTTTCTCAGTCAGTGCTTGTGCATTGCTGGCCCAAATCATCAAAATTTTGCCCATTGTAATCACGTGGATACTA
The DNA here is from genome assembly GCA_032619315.1 of Piper longum. Classification (NCBI taxonomy): domain Eukaryota; kingdom Viridiplantae; phylum Streptophyta; class Magnoliopsida; order Piperales; family Piperaceae; genus Piper; species Piper longum. The sequence goes on from JAVDBV010001691.1 coordinate 4,134, forward strand.
GATTAGGATCCATGTCCCAACTGTTTTTTGGGCTAAGGTGGAAGGAGGAGGAGAAGAATTTTGATCAATTTTTTTGATGGTTTTATTCATTTTAGTTTTAGAAGTCCGTATTGTCCAAAGTGTGAATAAAAAGTAATGGGGTTACCTCTTTAGGTGCCATTAATTTATAACAAGTGGGTCTGGTTTTACTGCTTGCAGGAGACCCAACTTGCGCCACATAGAAGAAACATTCAAGATTTACTATGCGATCACGGTATTTACATTTGATTTCTTGTTTAATATAAGTTTTAGTTTATGTAGATGCTTGAGAATATGCATATAACTTGTCTTTGCCATTTTTGAAATTTTATTTTTGAGCCGTTATAAGGTATGATCCCATATCCGGAGGCTTATCAGAACATGTACCAACAAAGGCGTTTAGGTGCTCTAGGTATTGAGTGGTGCCCAGCTCCACAAGTCACTTTTGCCATCGGCCTTGGAGACAATCCTCAGCTACAAGCCCATTCATTTGTCCCATTCTTGGATCCGGACAGATGGAATGAACCATTGCCTGAGTTTGTGGACATTGATTGGGAACGGGAGAATATCGAGGTTCTGACTGATGAAACTGATTCTGAATACAACGTAACTGATGAATACTCAAGTGAAGGAGAAGCTGAGAGCTTGAGTGGTAATTATTCCGAGAATAAACGTAGTGCAGAAGAGACAGAGATAAACTTTGCTAGGAAAGAAGGCATTCGGAGGTCAAATCGGCATAAACACATGCCAGAAGTAAGTCAAGCTTGATATTTTTATTGAGAACTTACCTGTAATGTTGATAAGCGATTCTTCTTTTTCAGGTTGAGATTATGACTTCATCAGGTAGGCGAGTTAAGAGGAGAAATTTGGATGAGCGTGATGGTTCAGGGTCTGTACCATCACAAAAATCCAAATCACGGCGCAGGAAGATGGGACGAAGGAGAAAATCATTAGCATCAAAATCATCTTGTCCCCGAAGGCGAGCTGCTAAAAATGCAATGACTTTATTTTCTCAAATGAATGGAATTTCATCTGATGGAGAAGGATGTGATTCTGAGAGCAATTCATTGAATGATGAATCTTCTCTTCTTGATTCAAATATGTTGAGCAATGAATCAGATAGATCAATCCAGCATGCAGGAGAGGTACTTATCGATGATTGTGAAGTGACAGGCAAACCAGATGAACTATCTAAGCCGATTAATGGGGGTAAGAGGAGGTTGATTCTGAAGTTTCCAATTCGTGCTTCTAAGAAAATTGGTGCCAAATGGCTAGATAGGGGTGAGTCATCATCCCGGCCTGTTTGTGGAACACCAAATGGTGCAGTAGATCCCAAACAAGCAGGTAATATCTTGGAACATGAAAAATATGGAGTGAATAAGAATTTTTCAGAGTGCGGAGGTGAGACAGTTGGAGATCTTTGTGGTTTTTCAGTGGGACAGGCAGAAAACAAGATGAAATGGGGGGAAGTAAAGGCACGATCCTCTAAGCGAATGCGAATGACTCAAGAAGATCAAAGAAACATTTCAAATGGTAGTAATTGTCATTCCTTACTAAATAAATGTAATTCTATTGCACCAAAAGTTAATTGTGGAAGTTGGAGTCAACGTTCAGATGACAAACTGCACGATCATATAGATGGTGAGATTGGCATAAATGGAAACTGTAAAGAAATAGTACCTGATAATGAAGTTAAATTGCTTTCTGCGGAGAATGTGCTACTTGCTGATTGCAGCAGACGCAATGGCAACCATGTTGTCTCTTCACGCTGCAGAGATAGAGTCTGTGATGAGCAATTGATAAAGGCTGACACTTTCATCAGCAAGGGAAATGGGGTGAGTCTGGCTTCTGAGGACGTTAGTCAAGACATCCAAGCAACTGAACACCAACCTCAGCTTACAATTGGAAAGCTGAGGTTTAGGTCAAAAAAAAATGTAAACGAACAGCAAAGTTCATCTTCGGAAAATGAAGACAATTTCCAACAAGAGACTGAAGAAGAGGATTGCCCTCCTGGGACTAGTGGTGAAAATCATGGCATAGAGAAACCAAGGCTTCGTGGTGATGGAAGTTTGAGTTCAATTGGTGCTAGGAGGTACAATTCTATTTGTAGAAGGTCCAAGGGATACAGAAGTATAGCTGAAGAAAATGATCTTGGTGAAGATATGGATGTTTCAGAAGTGAAGATGGAAGTTAATGAACATGAATTTCCTAGGAGGTCTGCACGTACGAAGGCTACAGTATTCGGGAGAGAAAACCAAGCTTTGGCAGAGGCATCCAATCATTCTGAAAAGCTTGGTTTAAGTTGGCCACGAAATCACCTTCCTGAGGATTGGAATGAGAATCCCAGTATGATCACTAGATCTAGTAGAAATCGAAGAGGAAACCCCTTTGACAGAGAGTTAAATAAGAGAAAAAATATTCAATCAGCTAAAAAGCAGTCTTGGTTGATGTTGACAGAGCAGGAGATAAATTACGTGCCTCAGCTTGGTGATGAAGTTGCATATATAAGACAGGTATCCAAAAACTTAGTGTATAAATATGTCTTAAGGTAAAAGTCGGGATAGCATGTTTGTTCATTTCTTCATTATGTGATTTCCTTATTTCATAGAAGCTATTATCCGATCCATGTTGTTCAACTTTCCTTCCCTGTTTCTGGATAAAATGTTTATCAAATGATTTTTCTGTTCCTTTTGGGGCCATTGCTGAGATCTTGCCAAGCTAAAATTATTGGTTTAATTCCAAGCTGACTGTACTTATTAGCATGCTATTATGAACGTCACATCTTTGGTAGTATTTCTATATCAGTATCATTGCTTAGTTTTATTTTTGAATTTGCTTGTGTATTTGGGCTAGAATTACAAATCATTATTTATTGATGTTGCTGATATAAGATTATTATTTTTATATTTGGCTGCTAATGTGCTCTTTACTTCTTGTTTTTTTCAATTCTTTTGTTCTAGACGCAATATGGCCTTTGTCATGTTGAGTTATGTTTTTTTCTAGGGTCATGAACAATATCTGAGTTGGTCCCATCGATTAGATCAAGGACCATGGGCAACATTACATAAAAATGTGAGGGCTGTAGAATTTTGCAAAGTTCTGCAGTTGGAGTATTCGTCACTGCCTGGATCTGGGGAAAGTTGTTGCAAACTAACTCTTGAATTTGTAGACCCTATGAGCAGTGTGTTTGGCGAGACATTTAAAGTGACTTTGCCAGAGCTGATTGATTTTGCAGATTTTGTTGTATTGAAATCCCGATATGATGCAGCTGTTGATCGGTGTTGGACAAATAGAGATAAATGTGAAGTATGGTGGAATAATGGGGAAGGTGGTAGTTGGTATTCTGGACGCATTGTGCAAGTTAAGCCTAAATCTTTGAACTTCCCGGATAGTCCCTGGGAAAGATACAATGTTTTATACAAAAACGGTTCTGAAACTTATGATCACAGTCCTTGGGAACTTCGTGATCCTGGTGGTTTATGGATTCACCAACAACTTGATAATAGTGTCACAGAAAAGCTTCTCTTCTCGCTTGACAAATTAGAACGTAGTTCAAATCAGAGTCAGGTCATCTTTTACTTATATCTCTGTTTCAATAAATTTTGTTTTCGGTCTTCAAGATATGATTGTGGAGGGTTTGTTTGCAGGATTCATATGGGATTCGATGGTTGAAGCAGGTTGGTCAGAAATCTGATTTCTTGAACAGGTATAGTTTCTTTTAAGGCTATTGGTATAGAGATCTGTTTTTTAGACGATGTTTGTGTTAATTATTGGGGAACTGAGATGCAGTATTGAAACTTAAAACACATCATTTAAAAATTATAAGTGGCGGATTGGGTTTGGTAATTGTGATAATATGTGAAAAGTCATTTTTGGTTGGGCTTTTGAAAGCCAGTTTTTTGAATGTTAAAAATTAAGCAAGTATTTATCTAGTCTAACACAATAACGTCATCGTTTATAGTCTGAATTTGTGACACATCACTAGTTTTTATTGCAAAGCAAGCCAGAAATGTCGGGGGTGTTGGTTTGCTGTGTTTGAAATTTGAATCATTGCCAGTTTGTACATTGTATCTAGAGCAAGATAAAGCATAGTGACCTGTAATTTTCTATGTTCTATGATATGATTGAAGGAATGAGTCTAGGTATTCACTTAAATATTGCTTTATTTAGCCTTTAGCTGCTCTAGGAGCATATTTGCTCTAGGAGCATATTTGCTTATTATCAAGGTTAGAGTGAAATGCCTCACATGTTCAAATTGCAACGGATCACTGCTAGAAAATGCTTACCGACTGCATGTTTTGAGAAAACAAATTTGTGGATGGATTGAAATGTGATGAATAATATTCAGACGCATGCAAGACTCTTGTCACATTACTTTTAGGTGTGCATTGGTAGTGCCATGTTAGTTAAATCAACAATCATTCCACGATGCTTATGTTTAATAATTTGATAAACACTAGTCATTTTGTTTTTGCACGGGCTTTGTATTAATCAATTTAGATGTGAAAGCAAGCTGATTTAAATGTGAAAGCAGCCGTACATGCAAAACTGTTAGACACCCAGGCTAGCTGGGATAAGCACATAAATGATGATAGTGAAGTTGATGGTGATTTTCTTCATGATGATGAGGTTTTTTATTGTAATAATCATGTTTTGCAGGTTCGCTGTTCCGTTATCTCTAGAAATTTTCAGGCGAAGATTAGAAAATAAATATTATCGGAGTTTGGAACCAGTGAAACACGATGCTGATGTTATTCTTGAGAACTGCAAATTATACTTTTCCAGAAATGCAGAGATACTCACCAGGCTTCTGCACCTTCAGGAGTGGTTCCGGCAGACTCTTAACTTGTAGCTGTTCACGCTTCAAAATTTTGTAGGTAAAATTTATCAATATTGGCCTGAGGGTCTATCCACAGGTAACAAATGTAGATAGATGCCACTTATTTTATTTCTTTCAGCTTTTGCCGATAACAATCTTCTTTGGATGATCTAAATTTTGGAAGCTGGATCTTCCTTTTGGGGGATTGTTTGTTGGCCTTGCTGAATGTGGGGTGGGTGCCTTTGGGAAGCTACTTGTGGGTGGTCATCCTGCAATATTCTTTTCTGTACAGAGACACTGTTTTTTTCATATAAGCAAATAGAAGAGGAATTTGAAGCAAATGTTGTTCTTCCTGTCTCTTTCTTTTGACTTGCTAACACGGGGGAGGGAGGTAAGAGTCACGTTGTTTATTTGTGTGTTTTGAAGATAAAAGCACCGGGAATAGAAGTTACATTGATATATGGTAAAAGTGCTTTCGTAGCATATGCTGATGAGATTAAACGTCCAATTCACCAATTGTTTTGTTAATTGTTGAAGGCATGGTAGCTCTGCAATATGGAGGAAATCCTATCGGGAAACGTATAAGCACGTTTCTCCAAGCCCGTAAGTCCAATGATCTGGTATCCCAATTGACTGTAAAATGTTCATGCTAGCTATATAGAATAAAGATGTAAATATTTTTAAGGTTTCAGGACATCAAAAGGTGCCAAATGCTTCGCTTTTATGTTTAAAACACTTTTGGAAATGCTGTGAGACATGAAAATAATTCTGTGCTTAGAAAAAAGAAATGTGAGAGCGACTCTGTTGGCTTAAAACCTGTGTTTCCTTTTGAAGAAAGATTTGTGGTCGTATGCCCCCGATTAATGTAGGTGACGTAAGTCGAAACAATTTATTTTCTTAAATAATGCTATTCCATTAAAAAATAAAAATGATACTTTTTTGTATTTTTTTAATATATTATAGGTTTTTTATTTTTTATTTTTTTGGATGGGAGGAGTAAGGTAATTGATATAATATATATATATATATATAATTGGGTACCTTGATGGTGACTGCAGGACAAAAAATTTTCAGCGGTTGCCTTAGGCTGTCAGATGTAATGTGATTCGACTTCTCCTAGGGTAAGGTTCCACGAAAAGAAGTAAATTATGGATCATCAATTAACCTTGAATTTATTCTTTCAGGGTTGATGCCCGAGCAATTAATGAGGACGGACTATAAATTTGTTGACAATATATCTACGCTAGTTTAAATCTATAAAAATGATGTAATCAACTAGATTTGTCCTCTAGAAGTGCCGGATAGCCAAAAGGGGACAAAATTTCTGTAACATCCCTTTTTTTTTATTTCTACCGTATTTGGATCTGGTTATTGGTAATAACCATGAGAATCCTAGGAATCCTTTCATTCTCACTCTGGTTTCTATCCGTGTGCAGTAATTCAAATAGCCACCTGTCTTTATTATAAGAAAAACTATTTGAAATATAAATGATTCAAATGAAATAAAAAAATAGTATATATCCTATAAAACTCACCCTGGTTCGAGCCCCATCAGTCCCGACATCGAATTTGACACGGTGAATCCTTCCATTTTTTTCTCTATTTTCTGTGAAAAGGGGAACCATTTCAATATTCCTTGATCTCAAGAAGACGTTGCTATTTTCAATCATGAAAAAAATCAAACAAATAGAACAAGCCAGGTATCAGAATTGAATTGATGACCATCACATTACAAATGCGATGCTCTAACCTCTGAGCTTAGCGGGCTGGACCCATATAAAAAAAGCCAATCAATTAGTTTTACAATAAATTAGACAACGAATATGAATAAAATATGATTAAATTGCGTCGTCTTGGGTAGAGTCGAGTTTTTGTTGGATATAATGTGACAGCCCAGATCTATGTTTTTTTTAAAAACCCTAATATAATTCAATCCATCGCCGCCGCCATCCACCGCCCGGGCCATGCCCCCACTTAGGTCACCACCCCCCTCCCGGGTCGATGTCCCCCTGCTAGGGTCCCTCCACCAATCCGAGTTGTCGCCCACTACCTGTGTCACCGCGCCCCCTCACGACCTTGCCAGTGTCGCGCCCTCACGCTTAGGTCGCCAAACCG